>JBBPBT010001185.1:1300771-1324767 GCA_037974875.1 Cicer bijugum
TGATAAAAACGGTCCTATTAATTAATACCGAACTGTGACTGGTGTTAGTAGAAAAAGAAAAATAACTGTATAGAGAAAATGGAAAAGCAATAAATAATTCCTCTACACATTTTGTTATGTTTCGACTGTTACTATTACAAAGTACAAACCTTTAATTTTTTTGTTCTTTAACTGAAAGTTTATATTTTAAATATTTTTTGAGAAAAGGTAACATGCATGTTGGACAAATTTTAATATATTTAAGACATTTAAAAAACGTAATATATATATAATTTTTTATATTCTTTTATTTTTCTGAAATATAAATATAGAGATTTAAAATGACAATATGATGGTTGTTATTTGATGTTGGATGTTAACTAATTTTACACTTGCCTCATATGTCTATACATCTATCTCTTTTTTGTTGTTAAAAAATAAATGAATGATATAGTAAAATACTAATTATTGTAAGTAGTTATAAAAGGAAATAGACAAATAGTTAGTAGTGATATTTTTGAATGAGAGAAAAAGGAAATAGTAGTATTAAAATTGAATGAATAATTTCCAAATCAAATGCGTATATTTTGGTTGTGTCTGTGTTAATAATAACTTGATTGATACTTGTCATTATCAACACCACCATCGACTTTTGCAAACTTTGTCGTCTCTACTGTTCTAGCTAGATTCCCAAAGACACACACACACACACACACTCTCTCTCTCTCTCTGCATTGACACACTCTGTTTTATTGTACTCCTCTCTCTCACTCATTCTCTCTCTTCCATGCTTGTTCCTTTTCATTGCATGATGACTCTATTGTCTAAATTTTGAAGTAATTTATTCTCATTTGGAGAGTTTCTCAATGGATGAAACTGGTGATGAAGATTTCAATAGGTGCACTAGAAATGGGTCAGGTGGATGGAGGTGCAAGGAGAAAGCTTTAGCTGGAAAAACCCTATGTGAGAAACACTATCTCTATAACCTTGAGAGAACAAAAGAGAAAGGAAAAAAAAGAAAACTTGAAGAAAATAGTTCACAAAATGGTGGAGGTGAAGTTAAATGGTTGTTTAGTGATGATCATAATGGTGGTGGTGGGACCCATGTTGTTGAGGAATTTGCAGGTCTTTTTGGTGGAAATGAAGTGAATGGTGGTGGTGTTGTTAGTTTTGGTTTTGGTGGTGAAAGTTTTAATCTTTTTGGTCAACAACAAATTGGGGGATTTGGTCAAGTATGTGGAAATCTAGGTCAATTTCAACTTGGTGATGGTCTTGGGAATAGTATTGCTGGTTTAGGTCAACCATGGAATAGTGTAGGTGTATTTGGTAATGCTGGTGGTGTTGTTTCTGGAAATAGGGTAGGTGGTGTTTGTGAAAATGCTTTTCTTGGTGTTCCTTCTGAAGGTTTGGTTGCTGGTGAAGCTGGTTTTGGGAGTTTATATGATAGAAGTTTTCAAGCACTTCTTTCTCAAGGTAGAGTTTGTGATGAGGATGTGAGTTTAATTGGTGGTAGTAATAGCACTGGCTTTCAAGGGTTGGTTGGTGAAAGTGGTTATGGATTTAGAGGTGTAGGAAATCTAAGTCAATGTGGTAAATTTGTTGGTGAAAATGTTGGTAGCATTGTGGTTCCTGAGTCAAGTAACAAGGTGATTGCAGCTGTTGGTGTGGACGAGGGAATGGAAAAGTTGTTAAGTGGAGGAGTTTGTATCGATGAAAAGGTGAAAGATGAAGGGTTGAAGCCATTGACTAAGATGGGTAGGCCTAAGGGTTCTAAGAATAAGAGTAAGAAAAAAGATGTTAACTTTGGTTTGGATGGAGGAAGTGGTTGTGGAAGTGATAACAATAATGTAGGAACAATTGGGATGAGTGGTGTCACAATTTTAGAGCGTGGAAAACCAATTTTTTGTGGTAAGGCTGATCATGAAGGTGTGGACTTGGGTGAGATTGGAAGGACGGAGAAACGTGGTCACGTGGGTGATTGGAAGCATGGAAGGGAGATTGTTCTTGGGGTTGGTTATGAAGTTGCTGGGGATGATAATATTTCAACACCTAGAAAGCGCGGTAGAAGGAAGGGTTTGATAGACAAACAGGAGAATTTAGATGAGGTTTGTAATGAAGTTGGTGGTGTTAATGAGGTTGCAAGGCCAAAGAAGCGTGGTCGGCCAAAGGGTTCGGTAAACAGAAAGAAGAATGTAAACGAGGTTACCGATGAAGTTGGTGATTCTAGTGAGCTGGCAAGGCCGAAGAATATAGAGGAGGTTAGTAATGAAGTTGGTGGTGCTAGTGAGGTTGCAAGACCGAAGAGTATAGAGGAGGTTAGCAATGAAGTTGATGATGCTAGTGAGATTGCAAGGCCGAAAAGGCGTGGTCGGCCGAAAGGTTCAAAATGTGGAATGGAGAATGTTATGGAGGTTAGTAATGAAGTCGTTGGTGATGGCAATATTGCAAGGCCAAAGAAGCGTGGACGGCCAAAAGGTTCAAAATGTGGAAAGGAGATTGTCCTTAAGGTTAGTGATGAAGTTGCTAGTGCTGGTGAGATTGAAAGACCAAAGAAGCGTGGTCGGCCAAAGGGTTCAAAAAAGGCAAAATGGGTAACCTATGTATGTGCTTCTGAAATTGAAGGAGCTGATGAGATTGCAACACAAGGTTCAGAAAACAAAAAGCTGAGCTTTCTGTGTCAAAAAGGCGTGGACAAGTTTGCAAGCCTAACTAATAAACTTGGTCCAGCATTGTGTACAAGGAATAAATTGAGAGGTACTGTATCTGAGGATCAGGAGTGTCAAGGAATGTCTGTTGATATTCATCTCGAAGTTGACGATGGAACCACGCGTGCCTTGCCGAGTGGTTTGGAGATTACTACATTGGCTCCTTTATTATGTGAGCAGGAAAAAGGGATACATTCTGAAGCTGCCGATCATATTGAAAACATAACTACTCAGCCGATAGTTAAGCGTGGTCGACCTAAGGGCTCAATGAGCAAGAAGAAAAAACTAGAAGATCAAGAATTGCCTATCCAAACCCTTATTCAAGATGCGGTTCAAAATGATTGTAATGTTAAACCAAAGCGAGGTCGGCCAAAGGGAGTTAAAAATAAGAAAAGTATTGCTGGTGAAGCTGGAAGCAAGTTATTAGTTAAGGCCAAAAAAAGGCGTGGTAGGCCAAAGGGTTCTGGGAAAAAGCAAAAGGAGATTGCTCTGCCTCTTCCATTGCATTCTCGGATTGAAAGGCGTGGTAGACCAAAGGGTTCTGGCAAAAAGCCAAAGGAGATTGCTTTTCAATTGTATTCACGGATTGAAAGTCAGAAGAGTACTTGTTTTGACGGAGTTTTGAGTATGATTATGCCGCAGCAGAAGCATGTACATGAGGAGTCTGATTCAACACTGGAAGATCAAGTGAATAAGAAAGAAAAGTCACATGTTGTTCTTGAGTGCTCGAAGGAGTCTGGAATTGAAAAGATAACAAAAGGATTGCTGAGTGAATCCAGCAATATCCATAAGAGGTGTAGTGAAAGACTAAGAAAATTACTAATTGACGACAAGAGTTCTCCATATGTTGAGGTGGAAGAAACTACAGACCATGAGCTTGAGAGTTCTCAGGATGTTGAAGTGGAAGAAACTATAGACCATGATCATCAGAGTTCTCAGGATGTTGAAGTGGACGAAACTATAGACCATGACCACAAGAGTTCTCAGGATGTGGAAGTGGACGAAATTATAGACCATGACGCCAAGAATTCTCAGGATGTTGAAGTTGAAGAGACTATAGACCATGACCCCAAGAATTCTCAGGATGTTGAAGTGGAAGAAACTATAGACCATGGATTTGAATCTCCACATTTGATGGTGAGTTAGTTTCCCTTTAAAGTTATATATTCTTGTCCATTCAACTTGGTGACTTCAAAAGTTACATTATTGTCCATTCTTTAGAGTTTTAATTAGTTCCTTAACATCGATTATTTCTCTTTAGACTTCGTATTTGATTATTTATTTTCTCAATACTCTCAATTTGAATTCATTTGTAGTGGTTTCTCTTTGCAGGGAGAATCCAAGACCCAACGGGCGCCTAGGAATTCAAGGTGTCATCAGTGTTGGAATAAAAGTAGGACTGGTCTTGTTGCTTGTACCAAGTGCAAAAGAAAGAAATATTGTTACGAGTGCTTAGCAAAATGGTAATGTTAACTAAATTTTTTTTTGATGTTCTACTTTCCAATGAATTTAATTTAATTATTATTTTTGGCATATCTAATGAGACTGGTGCGTGGGAGAAAAATAGTTTCATTAACATGGAAAGAGTGTAGTTTCATTAATATTTACCAGCATTTCATTAGTCTGAGTGGAATTGGACTTGAATCCCTTAAGTAAGGACTTAGGTTCAAGTCCTGTGGATGGGAAAAGTGTGGTTGGGAGGGGAGACCCCACTAAAGTTGGTCAGCTAGATTCTCCAATGGAGATTAGTCATCGGCAAATGTAGTGGATACTTCGAACCAATAACATAGTTACCAAAGATAGATCAGCTGACATTTTATAATTCTAATTATGTTACTGATTGCAGAAAGGCACTTGTGTTCTTATGATATTTATATTTGTAAAATATAGGTACCCTCATAAAACTAGAGAGGAGATCAAGACTGCTTGTCCCTTTTGTCTTGATAATTGCAATTGTCGACTGTGCTTGAAGAAAACTATATCTATTGTGGTGTGTGCTTTCATTCTCTTGCATTCTATTATGCTTTTCATTACTTTTTGTGCCTTTACATTTTGCATGAAATGAATTATTTATCCACAGAGTGGGAATGGTGAAGCAGATAAAGATGTCAAGTTACAGAAATTGTTTTTCTTGCTTAACAAAACTTTGCCTTTACTCCAACATATCCAACGTGAGCAGAGATTGGAATTGGAAGTAGAAGCAAGCATACACGGTACTTTGATTTGATTCTGTTAGTGTTATCCAGTTGATGGACTGATGATTTTCAAATGTACAATAATGTGCCATTTCCTTAGGTTCCCTGTCAGTGGAAGAGGAGGATATTATGCAGGCAGTAGTGGACAACGATGATCGAGTTTATTGGTATTATCTCATGGACCCTCATGGTTGAAAGTAAAATTCTGTTTATAATGAACTTTTTCTTCTCTCATGTTTTTGTTCAAGCATTAGTTTCACTTTACTGCATTATGATTATGATCTGATATGATCTGAAGTATAAAAGAAGGATAACTACAACATTTACATTGGCCCCTGTCAAAGAAATTGGTTATTGTATAAGAAGTATCATGTTGAGAGAGAAGAGAAATGAAAGACATATGATGAAATCCGCGTGTTTAAACTACATATTGAAGCAATATTATATACAAACATGAAGAAATAAATATAAAGCTATATTATATAGTTATATTAAACTCATTCTCTATAAGAATTTAATTCATATACATTAATTGTTAGGTCGCTAATAATGTTTGACTTTTGCCATAACTATTTCTAAAGTCATGCACATGATGTACCAACTGCGTACAACATTTTACACCATCAATGCGGGAAAATTAAACGCTTTTGCATAATGTAGTTTACTGATTTTCTCATTGAGATTTTCTGATTTTCTTCTTTCACAGTGACAACTGCAATACATCCATTGTCAATTTCCACAGAAGTTGTCCCAATCTTAATTGTCGGTACGATCTCTGTCTCACTTGTTGCATGGAAATAAGAAACAGAGTAGTTCATTGTGAAGATATTCCTGCTAGCGGTAATGAGGTAACGCTTGATACACCGAAACTAAGAAACGGAGTAGTTCATTGTGAAGATATTCCTGCTAGCAGTAATGAGGTAATGCTTGATACACCGCCTGTAACTATTGCTTGGAGAGCTGAGGCAAATGGTAGCATTCCTTGCCCTCCAAAAGCTAGAGGAGGTTGTGGTACTGCTATCCTCTCACTGAGGCGCCTTTTTGAAGCCAATTGGATCGACAAATTGACTAAGAATGTGGAGGAACTTACCGTCAAATATCAGCCACCTGTTGTTGATCTTTCTCTAGGATGTTTAGAGTGCTGTAATTTTAAGGAAGATTTGGCACAAAATTCTGCAAGGAAGGCAGCTTCAAGAGTAAATGATCGTGACAACTTTTTGTACTGTCCGGATGCCGTTGAAATGGGAGACGAGGAATTCAAGCATTTCCAAAGACATTGGATAAGAGGTGAACCTGTTATAGTTAAGAATGTGTATAAAAAGGCTAGTGGCCTTAGCTGGGATCCAATGGTGATGTGGAGAGCTTTTATTGGGGCAAGGAAAGTATTAAAAGAGGAGGCTGATAGTTTTAAAGCCATTGACTGCTTGGATTGGTGCGAGGTTTGTATTTGGCTTTCTAGATTGAATTTGCCACTACACTTTCTTATTTATTTTAAAGAATTATTTTGACACTCAACAAATTTCGACAATAATATGGATGGTTAACATTGTTCAAAAACATGGTTAATTACGTTTAGTGGACGGTTAATGAATATAACAATGCACCAAAACTCATTAACCATCCACTAAATACAATTAATCACGATTTTGATCATCCTTAACCACAATTTTTCAGATGTATATTTAAACACTAATCATGGTTAATGGATGCTATGTACATTTGAACACCTAAAATTCATGTATATTTGAACACAATTTGGATAGTTAATAATATCATGCATATTTGAATACCTGAAAATTATGTATATTTGAACACAATTTGGATAGTAAATGTATATTGAACATCTAAAAACGTGGTCATTGAAGTTCAAAATCGTGGTTAATGAAGTTCAATGGATGGTTAATAAGTTGTGACACCTTGTTATATTCACTAATCATCTACCGTTCGTAATAAACCACATATTTGATATGCGTTGGCCATCAAAGTTGTTGTCAAATATGTGTAAAAATATCATTTCTCTTATTTTAATTAGGCAGTAATGTCTCGTATCCCAGACTCCAATTTGGTCATCAAACAACAATTAACTCACCTATTTTTTAGTGTTTGATTGAAATTTTTTATTATAGTTTTGAACAAAAGAATACTGTGTTCTTTATGGCGATGCCACAGGTACAAATCAATGTGTTTCGGTTCTTCAAAGGCTATTTGGAAGGGCGTAGGTACAGAAACGGATGGCCAGAGATGCTGAAGCTAAAGGATTGGCCTCCATCAAAATCTTTTGAAGAGTGTTTGCCAAGGCACGGTGCTGAGTTTATAGCTATGCTTCCTTTTAGTGATTATACGCATCCAAAATCTGGTATTTTAAACCTTGCCACAAAGCTCCCTGATGTTTTGAAGCCAGATTTGGGTCCTAAAACATACATTGCTTATGGATCTTTAGAAGAGTTAAGTAGAGGCGATTCCGTGACAAAACTACACTGTGACATTTCAGATGCGGTAAGTTTTAAAATTCGAGATTTCTTCTGCTTGAATTTTATCAACGTCTACAAATAACTTCTTAATGCTTACCATTATTATGCCTATTCTAACACTCTCTTATGCATTGATCAGGTCAATATTTTGACACACACATCTGAGGTAAAGACGCCGCTATGGCAAGCCAGAATCATAAAAAAGTTACAGAAGAAGTATGCGGTTGAAGATATGCGTCAGCTCTATGGTCAGAAAAATAAAGCAGTGGGTTCGCGTGGAAGAAAACGCAGAAAGCGTCACACAGGTGTTAGCGTGGATCGTAAAATGCCTGAAAAAGAAGATAGTGGTAGAAACTCGGCCTTTCTAGGAAGTCAAGGAAAAGAAGATAAACTTGAGGAACACCTAAGTCGGTCCCCGAGTTTGGAACAGTCGAGATCAGATACGGAAGTTTGTGTACAAGAATTCTCAGAACCCTTCAAAAGTAAATTAGATGTAAATGCCAGTGAGCAGGAAATCTTCGATTCACCAAGGTTTCGGCAATTTGATCTCAATAATCACGATCCCAGTAGCTTGGTTCCAGTAAAAGATTGTCAGTCGATGCATTACGATAGTGAGGAACAACAGTGCATGTCCTGTTCAGATATCAAAACTGACAAAATAGAGTCAGTTGAGAATGACATATCGAGTAAACATTCTGATCGAAATGATGTTCATTTGGAGACTCAATATGGGAGTGCTGTGTGGGACATATTTCGTAGGCAGGATGTTCCGAAGCTAACAGAGTACCTAAAGAAACATCATAAAGAATTTCGCCACATAACTAATCTTCCAGTAAATTCTGTAAGTACAGTAGTGTTACCTTCATTGGATTGTTGTTGTTCTGGATAATTTTGTTTTCTAAATCAATAATTTTGGCTTCAGGTGATTCATCCTATTCATGACCAGATCCTTTATTTAAATGAGAAGCATAAGAAGCAACTAAAGCTGGAATACGGTATGAAATTATGCTTTAATTAGTTATTTGTTTTATGTCGATTTTGTGGACATGAACTTTTTTTCCCTACCAGGGATTGAACCGTGGACATTCGAGCAACATCTTGGGGAGGCTGTTTTCATACCTGCCGGATGCCCACATCAAGTGAGAAATCGAAAGGTAAAACAAGACAAGGATCCCAATTTTATATTAAACGAAAGGGAATTAAACTAGTTCTGTAAACTTCTGCTTATAAATGAATAATTTACCTGCAATCAACAATTATTTCAATCTAGAATTTTATCTCTAAAATTCAACAATAGATCTGTCGAGAGTCTCACGTTAGACAAGATATGAAAAATCCCCTACCGTTTGTAAGGGTTGAGTTATACTCAATATAAAAATCTAATATGGTATCAGAATTTAGAGTGTTGTTCCAATCCAAGGACTTGTGGCTTTTTGAACCACAAAGCGCCAAATAGAAGATGTGAAACTTATTTCATATACACAAACTTCGTCAAAATAGGTCTCTATATATCTCTTCAAGACAACTTAAATCTATTTCCACCCTGATAAGACCTTTTTAATTTTGACAATTTTGTGCAACATAGTTTGACACAGCTTATTTATTTTCTTTCTCAGTCTTGCATAAAAGTGGCTATGGACTTCGTTTCGCCTGAGAATGTTCAGGAATGCGTTCGATTGACAGAGGAATTTCGGTTACTTCCAAAAAACCATAGATCTAAAGAAGATAAATTAGAGGTACACATTTGCATCATTCTGGAGCACATTATGACCTTAGATTTTGAAATAGTTATCACAATATTTTATTTTGAAACACAGATGGTTATTTATATATACAAATTCGATACAGTAATGCTTTAACCTCTTTATTAGAATAATGTCAAAAGATTTCATTCTTTCTATCTATCTAGCTTCTAGGATTGTACAACATATTAAAATTTGCATGCTGTGTTAGTGGTTGCTATACCATCTAATACACATTAGTTAGTTACTCTTGTTAATAAGAGTGCCTTATTTATGCAATGTTTCTTTATTCTTACACACTATTTGTTCTGTGTGTGCAGATAAAGAAGATGGCACTCTATGCAGCTGATGTTGCTATTGCTGAAGCCACTAAACTGATGGAAGCTAAATGAGTACTTTACTCTTAATCTTTTTTCTTCTGCTGCCATGCATTATTATTTTCTAAAACATTACACTTCTTTGAGTGTATATTAGTAATTTCTTCGACGGTTTCTTTATAAACATAAAGTTTGTATTTAGACGGCTTTTATTAATCTAGGGCAATCTTGCAGTTTTTCCGATGAAGCCGAAGTCCGCCAGCAGCAACGTATTCTTAAATTTTCGAAAATTTCATGAAGGTTGAAGTTGAATGTTGTTGGTTGGTTCTGATGTGTAGAATAAGGCCAAGTACTCATGCATTTATGAAGAACGATGTGTATCAAAGTTTCTTTGTTGTTGGGAAATAGTACTAGACAGTTTTTGAATATTTGTAGCTAGAAACTATGGAGATAATAATTTGACAAGCACGTTGATTGACTCTTGTATGAATGACTTATTTGTATCATTTTATCTTCAAATTTAATTAAATTCTATAATGTTTGTTTTGATTTTGTAACTTCTAGTGCATGAACTTGAATTTTAAATAAGTTAATATTTATAATAGACTAAAATAATATGGTAAGAAAATAACAAACTTACATCAAAGCAGAATAGTTGTCTATAAAACCAACACTAAAAACGTAAATTTATTTTTTAAAACTAATAGACATTGCAACACATTCATAATTAAATTTATATTGATTAGTATTTATTAACATTTTATATTTTAAGATAAACTAATATAAAATCGAAAATTCATTAAGTATTATTAAAATTAAAAATTTATTAATTTTATCATAATTTTTTTAAACTCGTAAGAATTTATTAAAAATAGAATTTCCATCTAAGTTGATTTGTTTTCATGACTTTACATATATTTTTTAGTCACTAAGTTTGCTCTGCACCGCTTGCACACAATAACGATCATTGAATTTAAGCTGGATTTGTTAGTAGTTAGAATTTCTCTTTTATATCCACCGGTTGAACTGTAAAACCAATGCATAAATTAGTTAATTAATGAAAGGCTAAAGTTGTCAAATAAGATGCTCTTTTCTTTTTAGAGTCTACTTTTAACAGTTCTTTTAATTAACTTTTTTCTAATACATAAAAAAAGATTTACAAATTATTTAAAATAATTTTTTTGAATATCTTTTATAAAAATAATACTTTTAATACAATAAATTATTAATTTCCACCCACTAAAAAATAATTATAATAAAATAACAATAGATGAACAATTCTTATCCGAATACATTTACAAAAAATATAAAAAAAATAAAAACTTAGTAATTATATTTTTAAATAATTAAATAATATACATTTTTATATGTGTGTTCACAAAATATTATAACTAAATAAATATTTTTCACAATAAATAAAAATTATTAATTTTATCAAGTATTCAAGTGTGTGTCCATTTTTATGGAATGACAAACCCCTAAATAAAATTATTATTATTTTTTAAATCTATTAAATTAAAATGATCACATGAATGAAACATTAAAATGATTACAAATTTAATGTCGTCATGATGATAAACAACACGTGTATACTATTAGTTGAAA
The DNA here is from genome assembly GCA_037974875.1 of Cicer bijugum. Taxonomy (NCBI): domain Eukaryota; kingdom Viridiplantae; phylum Streptophyta; class Magnoliopsida; order Fabales; family Fabaceae; genus Cicer; species Cicer bijugum. The sequence goes on from JBBPBT010001185.1 coordinate 1,311,786, forward strand.
TTGTACGATAATTGTTACGAATTCATTTTCTTCAATACTGCTTTTGTCAGTTTCGGACCTTTCGGCTTTACTCTGTTAACATCAAAAAAAACTAAAATAAATAATAAAACAAAAATTAATTCACCGTTAGATCAATCAATCACCCATTCAATTTGACAATCCAACGGTTGTCCTTCCTTTCTCTCTCTCCCACTTCACACGAGACAACCTCAACCTCGGTAAGAGACAGAGAGAAAAAGAACTGAAAGAAAAGAACCTGTTCTTCCACATAATGCTGTTTGGTTCTTCAAAATCAACCCTTTTCATCGATCCATGATTATTACCATCTTCCTTCTCTTATTTTCCTTCTCTTCTTCTTCTCCCTCATAAACTTTTTACCGGGAAAGCAAGAGAGAGAAAATTAGAAGATTCAAAAGAAAGGAGAAGAGAGAGAGAAATACCCAGATAATTAAAACTTCGAAATTTTGGATTTTGATAACTGGGTATTTCTTTCTTTTGAATTTGGGTTGGTTAATTTTGAGATGGAGTTGGATAGCATTGAGTGTGTGTCATCTTCTGATGGGATGGATGATGATGAAATCCAACATCGTATTCTTCATCCTCATCCACATCATAATCATCACTCTGAGTTTTCTTCAATGAAACCTCGTAATGGAAATAACAATCATGTTGTTATTGGTTCTACAACTATTGCTCCTGCAACAAGCGTTCATGAGTTGTTGGAATGTCCTGTTTGTACCAATTCAATGTATCCTCCAATTCATCAGGTTAGTTATTTTCTATTTCATTTTTCTCTTGTTTGTGTTTTTGTCATATTTGATTCGTTTCATATTAGGGTTGTGAAGAGGAAAAGGGTTTTTATTTATTTATTTATTTATTTATTTATTTATTGTTTATGATTATTGTGACTTGTTTGACAAATTTTATTACTTTGTAGTGTTATTTAGTTGATTTGTTCTTTTGGGGCTTAGGATGTCTTTTGAATTTGGTTTTTGAGTTTGCATTTTCATTTCATTGAGAAAAACATTTTGTTTAGAGTAATTATTGAGCAAGTTTGTTTGACCATAATCGATGCAGCTCATTGATGATTATAGAATGAGGAAAAGGGTCATGCTAACTAGAAACTACTAATGCTCTTTCGAGTTATGGTTAAGGAATGTATGGCAATTTATTGCAGTAGTTACAACATTTCGAATAGTAATTTCGACTTTTGGAACTCTTAATAAGTGTTTTAAGTTACGGGATTAAAATTTGCCTTATAAAGATGCTTACAGTGCTAGTAAGTAGTAACTAATAAAGCTAGGTTTGGATTTGAGTCAAGGAATTTGCAATGGTATCAAATTTTAATCTCGCGTTTTTTTTTTATATAGGCAAATATTAGTAGTTAGTCTATATGTTAGTGGAGGGGGAAACTCCTGTAATAACTAATTCAATGTCCCTAGTCAAACCACTGGACTACTCTTCAGGAACGTGCTTAATATTTGAACTTGGTGCTTCCAGTTCCATAAAGATCATGCATTGGAGATATTGGTTGATATTTAGGTTGTAGGATTGTTTACGTATTCTTCTTTGAAGCAATGACACATGTGTTAAAATTTGTGTAAGCAGTTAACAAGATATTGTCTGATCACTGTAGGGAATCTTAGTTTTGTATATCTTGTGACTTGTGTAAAATGCTTCAGCTTGGAAATGCTTTAGAGCTGTAGAATGTCTTCACTACTGTACTATGTACCAAGCATATGCCATGTCTGGATCATTTTAGATGTCTTAATTTGGCTTGGGTTGAAACTTGTAAGAAATGAAACCATTTCAACTTTAACCTTAACATTATAAGATTTTTATACTGTTGGTTATTGACATGGTATTGAAGCCTTTTTGAGTGAGAGGACAAGTAAGGCATGAAACAGTTTTTGAGTGCCTTTACCTACAGCTTTTAGGACAGTTGGTTATTGATATGGTATCAAAGTCCATCACCAAGTTTGCGTCCCTTTTTTCTAAATGAAAGTTGAATTCTAGCACATGTTGGTAAAAGTAGGCTGTGCAATATCCCCTATTAAAGTCCAAAGGGCTCCTGCATGAGTAGGCGTGTTAGAGATTTTGAAGCCAATTTTGTGTTTCCTCTTACTGGATTAAGCTTTTTGTGAGTTGACCCTTGACATCAATCATTTATAATGATGAAAGTCATATGTGAGAGTTACTCGAATGTTTAGAACCTGAAGAGGCACGTGAATTTGATCAGACTCTTCATAGGAGATGTAAACGTTAGAGGGGTGATTAAGTTTTCATTCAAAATTTTGTTTAAGTAATGGGATAAGTGTGTTGGTAAGTAATAATTCCTTATGATAAAAAATAAATTCTTGAAGAGTGAAGAAAATTACAAGAAAACTAGAGGGTAGGGAATCTTTTATAACTGAAATATGAGGGTTACTGTAGAAACTGGATTAGGGCTTCACTTATTTCCACAAAATCTGCTTGTGAGGTGAGGACTACTTAAGCTTTCTAAAAACTACAAAGACTTTATCTATAGGCGAAAAATGAGTAAACCCACCTATGACACTCATTGGTCATTACAATGAAGGGGTTGGAGGCTGTAAAGAAGGAAGCCCAAATTTTCCGCAATTGAGGCAACTAGAGGCAGTAATTATGGCAGAACTCCAACACACTCCATGGCCCAATGGGCCTGGAGTATTGATGATGTCGGCAATTCAACAATAAATCTAGGATAGGCTTTGATACCTGTTAGAATATAATAAAACATCTTATAATATCTTTGATATAATATTCGAGTATCGTAGGTTATTTTCTAAGAGCCACTTACAAGAGTATCTTATATTAAATCTTAGGATTAGTTTTTATTTTAATTAACATTATTATGATTTGTTTCTTGGTTTATCTATTTATTTAGTATTGAGTCTATGTATCCCTATTAATAGGGATTGTAGTTTAGACTTTTGTATCAATTAGTATCAAGATATTATCAATTTACTATCAATAATGTTCAAGTTCTTATTATTTCTCATCATTTTATAATTTCAACAATACCATCTTAGAATTTGCTTAGGGCCTAACATCCCACAAAATTAGTTCGTAAGATGAGAACTAACCAAGCCATATAAGCACTACAAAGGCTAGATCTCTAGGTGATGTGGGATTAAACACACCCCCTTACACCAAGCACAATGAAGGTGCTGGAGGCTGCGGTAAAGGCAGGCCAAATTTTCTGCTATTAAGGCTGCTAGGTTGCACACCCCCAGCCAAATTTTCCAAATAATTGCTCTATAAGCATAGATTGCACAGTGCCATTAAAATTTAACCTCTTCTATAAAAACCACTAAAGACTGTCATCAAAAGTTGGTCCTAGACACAAAGTCCAAAAAGGTATTCCATGTAGAGACACCTTTAGAACAACGTAAGAACAGACAAGGTACTAATTTGGACAAGCATTGCATTTACTCCATCACAAGAGAAACTTTCTCCAATTCTTTTGGAATGTAGCCAAGGATGGAATGTGACCCTAAAGAGACTCATTCCAATTCAGATTTTTCTCTACCTTTTAGTGAAAAGTAGTAAGTGATTGACCATGGTTGTCGAACTCTTGATAAGATTTAACTCATAGGACCACACGAGTTTATGACTCTGGACAACAAAATTGAGTGTTAAATTGCTTGCAATGTCTCTCCAAAGATGCATCTAACATTTCAAAGTGAACTCATTTGCAAAGGAGGTGAACAATGATGTATCGAGTCTCGACTCAGCATAATTGAAATCAAAAACCAGAAAACATCAACAAACCCTTTGTAACTTTGCAACGAACCAACAGGCCAACCAGGTGAATGAATCCAACACTGGTGAGTTGAAATCCATTCCCACCATCCTTCACTATACAGTCATTTTGAACCTTGTGACTTCTTTTGTTCTTTTTACGAGTCTAGTTGTCAATTTCCTCATTAATTTTAAATTGTAATGCTATGTATAAGTGTTCTGGTCTGGGTTTGTTGAGCACAAAGTATTGTCTATTTAGTTAATGTTTGTTCCCTTGGAAGGTTTTTTTATTTTTTTTTATTAAGGGAATAATATATTGTGGCATGATAAAAAAATTCTTTGAATTTCCCCCCTTTATCATGTTATTACTCAGGAGTAGTGATGCCTTTTCGTATGTGATTTTTGGTCAAACATAAATTTTCATAAAAACTGTAGGGAAATAGTCTGAATATTATTAGTCATGTCAACAGTACAACCAATAATAATGAGCCTAATACAAAAAATCAAATAATTACATATTTATAACACTCCATCTCAAGCCAGTGAATGGATATCTATCATTCCTAGCTAACAAGTTTGCTGGATCTATGTAGAAAAATATTATGAATACTATTAATCATGTCAAGCGTATATGCATTAATCAGAATATATACACAAGCTCAAATTGATGTGCCTAATAGAGAAAATCTCATACTTTCATATTTACAAAAAAAAAAAAAATGCAATGGCATCACTTAATTTATGTTGCCAATTTCACCTTCCAATAAAAGGATTTGCTTGCTGATGCTGTTGCTTGTTGACAATCTGTTACATAGGGTCTACCTTAGTTTAATCATGTCCAATTAAGAAAATGGTTTTGTTTAATTGTTTACAATTGATTCAGAACTTTGTCATGTTACTAGTATCTTTACTGATTTGTCGTGACTGCTCTTAGGGAACAAAAACATTTTGAAGTAGTTGAGTTAAATCAGACGGTATTCATATGAAGGGATTTTGACAGTGTTTAGTGATCTTTAAGCGATGTGACTGTGTGATTCGATAGGCCAAAATTTCTATTTGCCCTTAGAATGTTACTAGGACTTAATATTTACTTATGCATTTATTTTCTTTATTTACATACTCATAACATCTTCTAAAGTCAACCTTATCATGATTGAATCACATTACTTGGAACTTGACACATGCTAGAAAAAGTATGTGTATGCCAAAAATTCAAAAAGAAAAGTAACAAAAAGCTTTCTTGCAGTGCCACAATGGACACACATTGTGTTCCACATGTAAAACAAGGGTGCACAATCGATGTCCGACTTGTAGACAAGAGCTCGGAGATATTAGGTGTCTGGCATTGGAGAAGGTTGCAGAATCACTTGAGTTACCTTGCAAGTACTTCTCTCTTGGATGTCCAGAAATCTTTCCATACTACAGCAAGCTTAAGCATGAGACAGTATGCAATTTTAGACCATACACTTGTCCTTACGCTGGATCAGAGTGCTCCGCCGTTGGAGATATTCCCTTCCTTGTTGCACATTTGAGGGACGATCATAAGGTGGATATGCATACCGGGTGCACATTCAACCATCGTTATGTGAAGTCGAATCCCCGTGAAGTAGAGAATGCAACTTGGATGCTCACTGTAAGTGTGCTAGTGAATTTTTTTCATAGATTATTTCTACCCTTTGCCAAATATTTAAAGCGGAACACACAGCCATTATAAATATGGACTTCTTGCATTCACACAATCACACATTCACCAGATCAAAATCGGATTGCTAATGTGCGACGTTGTATTTAGGACTTGATTTACCAAAGTTAAAACATGATCTTGATCTGATAGTCAAGATCGTGTGACTGTATCATATACGTGATTGTGTGAATACTAGGACTTTCTTAGCTGCGAGTGTAGTCTTATCTCACAACTCAATTCTTTTACATTTTCATTGATAGGTATTTCATTGTTTCGGCCAATACTTCTGCCTTCACTTTGAAGCTTTCCAGCTCGGCATGGCTCCAGTTTACATGGCATTCCTTCGTTTCATGGGAGATGAGAACGAGGCTCGGAACTATACTTATAGCCTTGAGGTTGGTGCAAATGGAAGAAAACTTATTTGGGAGGGTACACCACGGAGTATCCGTGACAGCCACCGTAAAGTTAGAGATAGCCACGACGGTCTCATAATTCAACGAAACATGGCCCTATTTTTCTCAGGTGGCGATAGGAAGGAATTGAAACTAAGAGTCACAGGAAGAATATGGAAAGAACAACAGAATCCAGATGGGGGGGTGTGTATACCAAATCTTTGCAGCTGATCATGTGGTTTTTATTGTCTGTTTGTGTGTGTTGGGACACTGCAGATGCTGTATATCTATACACTATACCAACCTTTCTGTATGTTGTTGTAGTAGAGTAACCAAGATGTGTAATTTTTCAGTTTTCTCAAGATGTGTAACTTTCTGGATGTTGAAAATTTTCAGTTTTCTCAAGTTGTGTAATAAACAAGATTTGGAACTGGGATTTTTCTTGAATTTTATGGGATTAATTAAAGAGGTTTCTGTTATAGAATGTAATGTACCTTGGTTTGATGTTTTGTTTGTTGCAAACATAGAAAAGGGAACAAAAGTATTTGCAAGTATAATCTATTCAGAAACTTGTGTGTTTTTGTTTGTTTTATATAGACAAATGTTAGTCGTCGGGTTTAAACTCTAGACCTAATTTTGGAACTCCTTTGAGTGTTCTAATTCATCTGCTATGCCTTGAGAAGAAGAGTCATGAACCTTGTTTACTTTATGAAGACACTGTTTTTATTTTTTAAAGTGTTTTATTTTATTTTATTGAGAGATTTTTTAAATTAGTCATAGTTATAGAAAAATGAAGTGTTAATTAATGAAAGATGCATTTATGAAAATAATGAATTTTTTTTTTTTTTTTTGACATTTTCATTGTTTATAAAAATGTTGACAATTATTTACTTAAAAAGTTTGGTATTTTTTTATTCACAAATAAAATTAACATTCAATTTAAGAGATGAAATTAAAAAATATTTTCACAAAATAAATAATTTTTTAGATTTTGCGTCAAATTCAATTTGAGCAAGTCTTCATAAAAACTTTTTTTTTTATAATTATATTATAAGTACAAAGTATCAACCACCATTAAGTTAAGCAATAATCAATGTCAATTAGAGAATATATTAAAAATACAAGTTAGTTCTCTCTTCCCAACCAGATTTGAGCCTCTCATGTTTTTGTTTTAATCTCTAACTTCCAAACAAGTCCTTTTGTTTCGGAGGGTCCAATGAGAAATAATTTTATGAATAGCACAAAATAATAATAATAATAATTTTATGCATGTGGAGGAAAACAATCCTAGTGTTGGACATGTGAATTTTGGCTAGTGACAATGAATACACATGTCAAATTAATGTCAACAAACAATGTGTCACACTACATTGCTCATTTCTTAGTAAGGTGTTTGGACATGTTTGCTCCTCTCTCTTTTGTCCTAAACAACCACCAACTGACCAAAACCAATCAAAGAAGATTAGCAAATCTGAGGATATTATCAATACTCTTCAAAATAGAGGAGAGATACACACCTCATGATACCCACATGCCACATGATGCTACTAGTTCAAGCTGGACAAAATCAATGAGGTTGTAAATTAAAATCATACCATTCCTTCCTTATTTATTTTTATTTGTATAAATATTTTATAAACTTATTGAGTCAAGTCAATTGTAAGAAAAAAATTAATTATCATGTAAGACTACGTTTACCATTAATATCTATTATTATTAGCATCATTAATAGAAAAGAATAGTATTTATGGGCCACATATCACATGGTCCAGTAGACCAAGTGGGACAAAGTGAATATGCTAAAGTTGTCATTGCATTTGCACCATTCTTTTCTATTTCCTAATTTATTTTTATATTAAATAAAGAATATTCTTACTTTTTTTTTTTATCAACAAACGTGAAGTGAAAATGGTACAAAAACTTCTAGAGAGTCAACTATAACAGTTTTGACTTTGAGGGACAAGCAAACAATGCAATTACAAGAGTACCTATTATATAGAGCTTGATTACAACTTAACATTTATTATTAGCATCATTGACAAAATAAATTTCGCCCAAAAAACTATATTTTTGGGACAATTAAGACAAATAAAACTATAACAAATAGAAGCCATATATTCCCCCCAATTGAGGTGGCTTGAACTATTTTTTTTGTTTTTTTTTACAAGTGGCTTGGACTATGTAACAAGTAACAATGTCAAGTATTTCTATATATATATATTTGTAGTGGAGATCAAGTGGATAGCCCGGCCAAAAATGCCACACCGGTGGACGGTAACCACGACGAACCGGAGATGAATTGTGCCACGGTGTATCTATTGGCCTCCACACTTGAAGTAATGACCCGATATCCGGGCCATTTAACCCGTTGGCCAATAGGAGCACCCGGTCCATAATTCATATACTCACCATAATATAATGTATCTAAAGCAAAGTCTCCATTCCATTCCAACCATCCATGTGGGTCCACGTGATCACCCATATAAGACAACATATATACAGTCCTAGAATACATTTTCCACGGACGACCCAAATATGTTTGGACGCTACCCTTTACTGGGGCAAGATCTGGGGCGGGTAGGATCCGACAATCATGAATAGATATACCCGTATTTTGATTCGGGTCTTTTCTATTTTGGGCCGTGATAGTGTTCTTTTGTTGGTCCATGGGCTTTCGTGCGTAAATATTGCACTTTTGAAAAACTACCGCAGCATTTCCAAATATAAAATCTACTGTGCCATAAATGTCACATTCACGAAAGAATTGACGATTGGAGTGCACATAGCAAGTATCTTGGTACCCCAAAATGTCGCAGCGGAACACCACCGCGTGATCTGCTCCGATGCGGAGCGCCACCGCTTGATGCTTCGAGGGTCCAGCATAGTTCTCAAACGTGATGTCACGTGCCATGAACCTAGCACCACTAGCAGCTGCATCAAGTAACAAAGTGTGAACTAATAATTGGAATAAATTAAGTTAAAAACTGTAATTATATATTATTATCGACCATAGATTGAAGAATATGGTATTGTCAATAATTTTGTCTTGTAATGCATGATGACATATAACAAATAATTTAATTTTGCTTAAATTTGGAGTCATTGATTGTTGTTTGGGGTGTACGAAGAAACAATTGATTTTTCACCAGAAAAGAAACAATTGATTATTAATACTCCGTTTATAAAAGTCAAGAAGAAAATGATTAATTAATTGGCTTAAGCAAGGCGGAGAATGCGTAAGATTTCTGCAATGTCACGCTTTAATTAATTAATTAATTAAACTTTAACCTTAGAAACACTATGTTGACTGTTTGAGCTCAAAGTCTTTAGATTAACTGTAACATCTAACTATTACTTCTTTTTCACTCATTAGGAGCAATAATAAAATAGATCAAAATAATTTAATTAAGGCATTGAGTTACCATTAGTTTTAAAATACAGTTACAAAGTGTACGTGGTGATTTAACACAATACTAGATTATACACTATAAAAAAATTAATACTAGATTCCCATTAAACGTTAAGTGTAAAATTAGTCTATAATTAATGGTTTGTTTTCACTTATGCAACGGGTTTATTTACAAGATATTTTTTTAATATTAATGAAGTAATAATTTTAGGGGTAAAATTAGTGGATTGCGAAAGTGGAGATAACTACAAATACTGGACATACGTGAGCAATAGGCATTATGCGGGAACAATAATGCATGCTTCGATGACATAAACATCACAATCAAACATGCTGTTTTTGTTTCTAAAATAACATGCTGTCAATGTATTGTTCTATCCTCGTAAATACAGAAAAGGTGGGGGTAATATTGTTCAAGTAAGTACACTTTCACGATATAAACATGCAAGTCCAACTAGCTAGACAACTAAGACTATTTAAAAATATACCAAACTCTAGATGCAGCCATGTGTAATTTCCGCTGTTTCTATTCTCGTGCATGGACATGGTATTTTATTTTATTATTCTTTATTATTAAATATTCCATTCGTTTATTTTTTACTAATCGTTTTCAAATTTTAAAATAATATCAAATATCATTTTATCAAAACTTATTTATTGTACAAAAAGTATAGGTAAATTGAGGTAATAAATATTTAAAAACATTATAAAAATAGTAAAATTTAATAATTTTATTAATTTATATGTGATAATTAAAAAGAGACCGAGTCAAGAATTTTCCAGATTACTAAAAAAACCAAATATAAAGGGGCATAACTGTGTATAGAACCTTTTACCATAAAAAGAAAAGCGCATAGAACAAGCATATAAAAAGGAAATTACCAAAGGAAGCGGTGTGGAAAGTGGTCATGCCATCTGCAACACTTTTTCTCCCTGTAATGACAGTCTTACCCCTCCCGTCTCCTATCAACATAATATTGGTTTTCTTTTTTCCAACCTTTAAATTATTCTCTTCATACCTGAAAATTCCATCAAAGTCAGATCATATAGCTTTTATCTTTTATTAACAATACAATCATTCACAAGCTAAAAACACTACTAAACTTACCAATTAAAATAATTAACATTAACTAGTATTGTAATTTGTATACTATTATATAATTACCTAGTAATATATATTTTGAACCTTCATTGACAAAAAAGGGGGGGCATGCACAACTATAATTTAGAAATGTATATAGTAGCACAATTTTACTTTGATAAAGACAGTATCAAAAAATTATCATCATCAATCCTTCACATTATTACATGTTTCAACTTTCAAGTGCATGTAAATGATAAACCTTTTTCTAACAACAATAATAAATTTTTTGATAAATAAAAAAAAACAATAATAATATCTCATCACCGACTTAATTTCCTTTTCTTTTGAAAAAAAAAATACAGGTAGTAGAAAGTGATATTTCAATATCATTTTTCTTGATACATATCATATCACCACCGCCACTTCAATTATGTAGTCGGTTAAATAAAAACAAAAAAAAATAGCTATTAGAAAGTGCTACGATCGTTATCTCGAAAATTGTACACTTTTTAGTACTAAAAAGTTTTAATAATGATTTTTCTTTCCAAACTACCAAAAACAAAAGACATAAATAATTAATTAATTTAAATATTTAATTACCTTCCTGCCATCACGTAGATTATGAATCGACGGCTACTATGATCCGGCGCTTTCTTAATCGCTTCAGCGATTGTCTTCACCGTACCATTCCCACTCTTAGAAACAACAATATCAGCTTGTATCTCCGATACCGGTAAACTCAACAATCTCCTGTCTCGTTTATTAATCCATTTCGGAAATTCTCGCGAAATTCCGCCAATTTCCAATAACCGTCTCTTGTTCTGTATCGGCACTCCAGTAGTGAAATCAACATCACCACTCGCCGAAAATATCGCGAGTGAATTACTCACGAGTTCCGACAAATCCTTTAAATTACCAACCATCTGATCCTTCACGCTCCCACTAGTCTCTTCAAATCCCTCGAGACACGTGTCTTGGTTAGTTAACGCGGCACTGAGCCACGTCATCACATTCTCGTTAGATCCCGCTATGTTAGACAATGTATTGTCATCGCGGGATAAAGTCGAGAACGAAGCAAGTGAATCCATAGACAACTTAAGTGAGTCCATGGATTCGTCTAACAATTCAAGGCAATCCTCGTATGCAGCACGGACCCGTGGATTCGATGCTGTATACGAGAGGCCTGAAGAAGCAAAGAGTGCTTTGCCGATGTGACGGTGAGTCATGTTGAATGATATGTGAACGAGTTCTTGCTCGGAGGCGGAGGTGGAGCCGGGGAAATCGAGGAGTGAATTGATGCAAAGTGTAGGGAATCTAGTTTTGCTACAGGTTCGGGAGATTGCTTGAGTTGGTTTGGCGCGGAGGTTCGGGGAATTTTGATTGGATGAAGCGCGGGAACGAACAACGGTGATGAGTGCGGCGGAGATTGCGGAGGCGATGATAAAAACGGCGGCGAGGATTGAAAGTGTGATGAGTTTCTTTCTATTTTTTTGGGTGGGATTGGGTGCGGTGGATTTTGTTAGAGGTACGGTGGAGCGGCGGGAAGAACCACCTGGATCGGACGGTTCAAGTCTATCAAAATTCATTGTATTTGCGGCTAGGATTGAATGAGAGTGAGTGAGTTATGAAGAGTTTGTTAAAGTGGTTTCAGGAGTGAGTGAGTGAGTTAGTTACAGTGATTTTTAAAAAGAAATGAAAACACAATTGTAAAGGTTGGTGTGAAGTCTATGTCTAAGGAATTAGCTAGCTGGATGCTACTTATTTTTCCAAGTATTGCCAACTAGATGGATCATTATATATAGTTGAATTTTTCTACTAATTTCTAATTTTTTTATTACATGTCTCATCCTCAATCTAATGTGTTTTGTTTGTTTATTTCTGTGGTTGTTCTTTCTTAATAATGGTATCATTTATTGTTATTAATGTTTGTTTTCCAAGTACGCATAATGAATTCTTAAATTTTTCGAATATTTTGTTTGCTCGTCGTATAAAATAGTGGATGGCCTAAAAGAAAGATGAAAATTGCAATACTTTATAACTTTGTGAATTGGGTGAAAAAAAGGAACTTTGTGTAATGTGTTTCTTAACTATTAAGCTAATGTTCCAATGACACGTATCCTTGTCCTCCAAACTCTAATGTGTTATTTATTTATTTATTTCTTTTGCCTTTCTACTATATAATCATCTCACAAAAAGTTCGCACTTATTCTCATTACTAGCACTTATTCTCATTACTACACTGTTCATAGTTTCTTTGTTTGTATGAGTTAGAAATTGTTCTCTTTTCAATCTTTATTAGGTGCGTTATGGGTTAGGAAATAACTTTAATTGTGCTTACAACTTATGCTACATTTCTCATTTGTACAATAATTTATTCAAAGAAAACAAAGATAAATGTTTTCTTACATAAAGTTTTATTGAAAATATGTTGTTTTGCAACTAATTAATCCAAAGTGAGAAGAGTGTAATGGAAGTAATATATAGATTAATTGTAACATTTTCATTATGAATTGTTAACATTTTATTCACATCAATTTAAAAGACTAAAATGTGTGTCGGGTAAATAAACATTTGACAAGATTAAATAAGTCAATTATAACAAATTTTGAGAATAATAAATCAAGAAAAAAAAATAAAATGATATGTTAAAT
>JBBPBT010001185.1:1343364-1371175 GCA_037974875.1 Cicer bijugum
ATACCGACATCAACCAAACGTGGGTACAATTAATTAATTCAATAAATAGATCCTAACTAAAACAATATCTAAAATGATTAATTAATATTTCAAGTGTAAAAATATATTAATTAACTATTTAGTGGTCTACATATTATGAAAGTTGGTTGATAAACAATTTCAAATTAGTTATTTTCAATAGTAATTATAGGAGTGGTAGTAATTTGTAATTCTTGATAGTAGAATCAAATCTATAAATCGTATTTGGTCTCTAAATTTATTTTCATCCTCTAGTTGGAGATAATAAGAGCATAGAAGAACTAAAAACACATACTCAAACTATATTGTAACAATGACCAAACGTAAATAGTGGTTCTTGTTTTTCGCATTTCGAAACAATTATTTTGTTATCGGCAACGTTTGAACGTTTGATTGATAATGATATAACAAAAGTGACTTATTTATAGAGATGCGTGATTAAACAAAATAAAAACTAAGTTTCATAAGTACAATTTTTATGATTACAACAATGAGATTTAATATATTGGAGTACAAATTTGAATATAAAATATGTTTTTTCTTTGTATTTAATGTGTGAGATTTTAGTTATTTTATTTTTTAAACTAAAAATAAAATAAAAACCAACTAAATTTAAAAAAAAATAAAACTATAAAATATATTCAAAACACAAGATATAGTAAGAGAAGTCAAAACTACTCTACGAATAAAGTGTCTCAACTACTAAAATGATATAAAAAAAAACTAAATAATTAAATTATATAAGTAATAAACTTTAATCAAAGACAAATTATTCAAAAAAATTAAAATTTTTATTAAAATAATTATTTATTATATTTTATTAATATCTCGACTAAACTTCAACGATGAGAAGTAGTCTCCTTAGAATGGAAAGTTAAAGAAAAAAAAAAGGATAGATTAAAGAAATCGAGTGGGAATTGGCACATATTCTAACCTTTATATGTGTCCTTGTAGCACATGGTCTTAAAGGAGCATCGTTGTCAAATATTAAATTAAATCTCAATTTTTTGTGATACATATTGTTAAATGTGAAAGATGAATGATCCTCTTTTGCATCCATCACAAGGAAGAAAGCAAACTCTCTCTCACACAAGACACAACAGATAGAAAGATCAATCAAGTTTCATGGAGATATTAACAATTTCTCTCATGCTTATTTCTTCTCCTTCATCCTAAACAAAGCCTTCAATTCGTGCTTTATTTTTCAGGTTTCTTCTTTCAACCTCTCCCTTTTCATATTGTATTTTTCAACACATATGTTAGATTTAAAATCACTCTATTTTTTAGTTAACTATATGTTATCGAATTAAGTTCCCGAAATATTGTACCCAAAATATTAGATAGAAATAAGCAAAGAGAAAAGTCAATATCATTGATATAAATAAGTATATGATTCAAATTAGTTTTATTTAGTCAATATATTGTGTTATTGTTATTATTGAGCTCCTTAAATATAGTTTGATTTCTGATTAATATATATGAAAAAACATTTGTTAAGAGAGATTAACCTTTGAATAGATCTCTATATTTATAAAGATTATAGCTTTTGGTTGGGGATACTTTTAAAAGAATTTATTTTTATATATTCTTGCTATGAAGAGACAAATCACTCAAATAACATATTTTTTTTGAAGAAGTTACCAACAATATATTAAAAGACAAATGTTCTAAACACAATATGTGTCAAGGAAAATTCATAGTTTACATCAATACAAGAATGAAAATAATAAGCATTACAAGCTAACTAAAGTTCGATACTCTGAAAACAATAAAGACTAATCGATATTTTGTAAAAGATCCGCTATTGATGACAATTTAAGAAAGACCACTCCATAGTTGATAAATAAATAGTGGCTTTTCCAAGAAGAAATTTTTTGTCTAACTTTTTCAATTATAGATACCAGAACATCACCTTCCAAGCAAAATCTCTTATAGAAATATGGAAATCTCTAAAGAGCATTTGGCCTAACATTAAAATTTAGGACCACAACGGTTTCTTGTAATCGAGAGGGAGGGACAAACATGCACCCCTGCCAAAATGCTTTCATCTCCACAAGAGTTTCAAAGTTCTGTTCTAGAAACTTCAACTTTATTACATTTTAATAGCCCAACTTTAATTATTATTCTCTAAAAAAATCTTATATCATTTAATTATAATTTTAGTTTTTTATTTTTATTAATTTATGAAATTGATAATTTTATTTTAAAAATCAACTGTTGTAGTTTTTTTTCTTCATATATTTAAATTAAAAAATATTATAATTTAATATGTTTTAAATGATATAATATATAATTTGATCGTTAATTATTTATATATGATCAATTAAATAAATTTTATGGATGTTAAAATATGTCCTATCAATAAATTTTTTATTAAAAATCTTATAAAATTTTAAAATAAAAATATCGATTTTAGAGACCGATAAAAAAATAAAATGATCAATTTATGAGCAAAGAATATGCATTAATTTCAACAACGCCATTTTCCTACCCACCCACATCAATTATTTAAAAAGCAAAATAGGTGTTCTTATATATAGGTCAACTCCAATTAATCCTCCATCCACCCAATATAAATATTTAAGAAAATCATTAATTTTGGGCACACATATTAATATTATATATATATATATATATATCTTTGGTGGTTCCAGGATTGTGTATATGCAAATGAACATGGCATCATCATCTTCAAGAGAAGGTGAAGAGCTGAGTCCAGCTGCACGGTTGTTCCATTCACCATCATTTAATTGTTATGTGATTGCCATCATTGGTTGCAAAACAAACATAAATCCTCAAGTCATTAAACAAGGTTTATGTCAAACTCTGCTTAAGCATCCTAGGTTCACCAGCAAGCTGGTAAGTCACACACTATACAACCCTTTGTTTATCATTTTTTTTTTTAAAAAAAAAACCATGCTTTATAATCAAGAGTGACATAATAAATGTTTTTTAGCCAAGAATATGACATTATAATGTTACTATATATGTCAACCTTAATATAATGATTTACAAGGAACGTAAATTTAATTAATTTCGTTATTAATTTCTAATTAATTAGACAGATGTTAATATCATGTCTCGTGTACGAACACAAAATATTGCATTTGTGTGTAAAAATTTCAAATAGGATCTTTTATCTCATTTAGTGGGTGCTAGAAATTGTTTTAAGTAGGTGCAAAGGATTAAGTGTCCAACTCTTAACATAATGAAATTAAAAACAAGTGGGTGGCAGCAGCCCTCAATTACTTATACATAGATTCGTTTTTTGGGTGGTAAGAATTTTTCTATATAGCCTTAAGACTAGAGATGATGTTCAAGTCTCATATGAGATAACTATAAAATATTAATAGTGTCATTTTTATTGATAATAAATTATCCTTCTTCAGTTCTTTAAAAAAACTTATTTTGTAAATTACTATAACTAAAATAACTATAATCCTTAAAATTTTATGGGTTTAGTTGCAATTTCAGTCTTTTAATTTTAGTGATTCACGAAATATATCCATTTATTTTAAAAGTTGAAAATTATAATCATTTATATATCTGACTTTTTAACTAAAAAATGACGACGTGACATTCTTAAATAACATGTAATATGATACGATGATGTAGCATAATAAACACCCATAAGATCAGAATAAAACAAGTAAAAACTTAACTTTCAACATTAATTTGTTTCTTCATACTTGTAATTTAATTAATAAGATATGAATAATTAATGCGGTTAGATAGTTCTATATCATAAAATTGTATATCACATTATTTAAAATACGTCAATTCGTCATTTTTTTAATTTAAAAATATGATAGAGTGATCAAAACTATCGACTTTTAATATAGAATGACCGATTTCGTAAATTAATAAAAACAAAGGAACCAAAATTATAATTAAACAATTTTATATTAATATAAAATTGTTTGATATGATGTTAATCTTATTGTATCTTAATGACATTAAATATTTTAGATAATCATAAATATACATAAATTTCGATAATAATAAAAAAATAAAATATTTTTAATGATTTAACAGTTCTGAACAATGTAAAATCCATTAATTTATTCTAACAATTAAATTCAATTATATATATATATATAGACAAATTGTATAAATATTTATTTTGACATTAACTTATAATCTTTTTTTCACATGTCATCAAAATGTGTGTTAAGATTAACATTATAATATACGAAATGATTATAGATCTATATGATATTAGTTTTTAAGCCAACTTTTGATTTAAAAATAAAATATTTATTTGACACAATGTTATTGAATGTGTGTAATTCTTTATATTCTTAGCGTGTAACTCTTGGAATGTAATTTGATCTTTCTATATTTGATAATCTAAAATATTCGATATTGACCTGATATATTCGACATATATCTATTGAGTCTCTCTTTTAAATTTTTTTTAATGGTTCTATTTTGTAGTTTATATCTTTCTCACATGGTAATGTTTTTGAATTTTGTTGTTTTGGATATTAGGTTAAGGAGGGAAGGAAAACTAGATGGACACCAACAACAATTGAGATAGACAATCATATAATAGTTCCTAAAGTAGATTCCAAAATAGAGTTCCCAGATAGATTTATTGAAGACTACATTTCTAATTTTACCAAAACTCCACTAGACTTATCAAAACCACTTTGGGAACTTCACCTCATCAACATAAAAACCTCAGATTCAGAAGCAATTGGAATATTTAGAATCCACCATTCTATTGGAGATGGTGCCTCTCTTATATCACTTCTCCTTGCAGCCACTCGAAAAGCCTCTGATCCTAATGCATTGCCAACACTGCCTAAAGGTCATAAGAGAGTTGACTCTGTCTCAAAGTCAAACTACTTCTTGTTTTGTTTGGGTATGATTTGGTGGGGGTTGACTTTGATTTGGAACACTATGGTGGATTTGTTCATGCTTGTTTTGACCATTTTGTTCTTTAAGGATACACGTACTCCCTTAAAAGGTGCACATGGAGTTGAACTCAATACCAAGCGATTTGTGTATCGCACGGTTAGTTTAGATGACATCAAACTCGTTAAGGATGGAATGAAAACGGTAATTTAAATTTTTTTTTTTTTTTTAAATTATTGAGGTCTCTTATTTATTTATTATTGTGATGAATTTGATTATGATAAATATTGATTAAGTAGACCATCAATGACGTTTTATTGGGGTTGACACAAGCCGGTCTCACTCGCTACTTAAACCGAGAATACCGTAAGTTTTTATTTTATTCTAATTCAACTTTTCTTAAACTTAATTGTTATTATTATTTATATTATTCTTATTTACTAAAACTATCATTATGTTGTAAACTAATCATTTGTAAAAAAAAAAAAAAGAATACAAACAAAAGGAATACAACCTAATTGTTTTTCTTAATGATTTGTAAACTATATATGTTATATATTCTCTAATATAATAGGTGTGGAAGATGCAAATGACGGTGGTGCAAAACAGAGACAAAGAAGTGTCCCTAAGAACATTCGTTTTAGGGCATCAATTCTTGTTAACATTAGACCTATTCCTGGAATCCAGGTAAATTTGAATTTTAAATTTAATACCCTCTTACATATTTATATTACTATACATTTTTTTATGCAAAAATAGAATGAAAAGACATCATATTATTAACTTAACATTTTAACTATATTTATACCATAAGTCAATCACTTATCATTTATGGTTCTAAAGTATTATAAAGAATAAAAATAAAATAAAAATACTAAAATCCAAAATATGGTGAAGGAAAATAAATTTGTCCATACATCTAATTTACTCTACATCTAAGATATTTGCAACGTATAAATATTTATCATAATTCTTTTATTTGTTGCAAATTTGTTGGTTTCCATTTTATACACCTTCTACCTTTCTTATGATTAATATTGTTTATAGAAAAAATTAGTTAGATGTAATGAATCATTGTTTGTGCTTAATTAATTTATACATATATATGTAAAAAAAAAAAAAACTCATACATAATGTTAATTAGGATCTAGCAGATATGATGGCTGAGAAAGGAAAAGCCAAATGGGGTAACCATATGGGATATATACTCTTCCCTTTCAACATTGCTTTACATGAAGATCCATTGGAATATGTTCGTCAAGCTAAGGCCACAATTGACAAGAAAAAACACTCATTGGAAGCTATTTGCTCTTATGCCTTTGCAAAATTGGTACTCAATTTTTTTGGAGTTAAGGTATACATCCACAATAATTTATGTCTACATTTTCTAACCAAATATTGATTTTATGAGCTAAAACTAGTAAAAGAGATATGTATTATCAAGCAAATTCTAATCAACCATAGTCTATTTTATCTATTCGTTTAAAAAAATATTTAAAATTCTAACATTCATAGACTTTGTCTATTAAAAATAAATTTTAATGGTCATTTTCATTTTTGTGATTGAGATAGTGACTTAAACAATATTATTTCGATTAAAATAAAAAAGACAAAAAATATCTCATATTGAATCAATATAAATTATGTCACAACATTATTTATAAAGATAAGGAGAATCATGAGCTATTGTTTTTGAAGAATTTGTTATCCATCGTTCGAATTTTCAATGATTTATAACTAATCCATAATAGACCTGTTATAAAAGTGGTGCACGAAGAACTCACCGAGATTCTCATTCTTGTAATTTTAATCTTCCAAAATATATTCTTACATTTAGGACTCAAATACAGGTTGCTGGTGCCATAACCAAAAGAGCTCTCTTTCACACTACTATGGCCTTTTCTAATGTACTTGGTCCAGTGGAAGAAATTAGCTTCTATGGACATCCTGTTGCATTCATTGCTCCAAGTGTATATGGACACCCACATGTAAGAATTAAATTTCTAACAATCAATTATTATATTTGGGGGTGTGAATAGGAAGTGATTTATATTTTGATAAGAGTAGGAAGTGATTTATACTTGGATGAATTGAATGATTCATATTTTGAATTTAATATTTTGAAAAATATTTTAACTTTGATTTGGTGAAATTAGAGTATGTAAATAATATAATCCTTATCTAATAATTTTATAGCTAATTTAATATTTGTAGGTGGTCATTAAATTAAATCCTTTTTATTTATTTTTTTGCAGGCACTCACTATTCATTTTCAAAGTTACGCTAACAAAATGACTATTTCTCTAGCGGTGGATCCAAGCATCATTCCAAATCCTTACCTCCTATGTGATGATATAGAAGAATCACTCAAACTCATATGTGATGCTTTTGTTAAAAAAAAAGGCACATTGTTGATATAATTTAACACTAAAGAATTTCAATATCAACTAAAACACCCAAATTTTAATTTTATGTTATACTTGTCTTAAGTGATAAATATTAGATGTTTTGATGATTATATATCAATATATAATAATCTAGGAGTCTCTATATTTCTACGTTACAATCGTTGATCGATTAGAAAGTTTTTTTAATCGATTAAGTAATGAATTTAATTAATTAAGTTGTATTTGTGTTAGTTTCATTTTTTTTTTCTTCTTGGTAATCGATTAAGTAAAAATGTTGGTGAATTATCAAACTGTTTATGTGAAAGAGAGGAATGATGAACGATCATGGTGAGAATGCGTGTTAGGTGTGATAGAATTGCTAGAGATGGTTGTTCAACATGTCTAATCTAGTTTGGATTGGGCACATTTGGTTTGTTTCAATTTGATTTCTGACGGTTGCCTTTTGTACTCCCATTTAAACTTCTATCTCCCAATTTAATGTTTTATGAGTGAAATGCCTAAAATATCTTTAAAAAATCAGTAAAAAAGTAAAAAAAACAAAAAAAACAAAACATTCGTACCCCACAATTGAAAAATTCGGAAAAGTAAGTTTTGATGAAAAAAAGTTTTTACCGAAAATTTCAAGGGATTGAAATTTCCGGTAGTTAAAAATACGTACCGAAAATTTCAAAAATGAAATTTCCAGGAAGGTCACCGAAAAATTGAAAAATCCGGTAGTTCAAAATCAATATCGGAAATTTGAAATTTTCGAATGGCTTACTGGAAATTTCATTTTTGAAATTTCCGGTATGTATTTTTGACTACCGGATTTTCCAAATTTCCGGTGACCTTCCTGGAAATTTCATCCCTTTTGAAATTTCCGGTACACTGTCTTGTTTTTTTTTATTTAATTTTTTTAATTTTTTGTTTATTGAATTTTGTTAGTGATGACCAGAGGAGCAAAAACTAATGGTGATCATTCTCGAGTTCGGCCTCCTACACAATCAAATAGGAGAGTTGCTGTTGAAAAAAGGAGAAAAAGGAATGAGAAAAGGCAGGCGCCCCCGGATGAGCAGCCCACGCAAAATCCTATGTTCGATGCAGAACAGGATGACCGGCCGCAGTATGAGCAGTCCCAACATGATCATGTGTTTGATGTTGAACATGATCAGCAGCAGCAACAAATTGATGATGAAGATGTTCAACAGCACCAGCCTGAAGAACCCATGTTTCCTTGAGGTCCTTATGATATTTCTGTGCTTAGAGATTATGAGCATCATATTGCAATTAATGTGTGGAATGGACAGGTTAGTAAATTATTTATTTTATTACATATTATAATATATTTCTAGTATAGGTTATTTTATTACACATTATAATTTATTTGTAGTTATAATATTATAATTTATTACACATTATAATTGATTTGTAGTTATAATATATTTTTAATTGTGTGTTATTTTTAATTAAACAGGATAGACGTGCCTTGAAAGTTGTTTCAAATGGCAAAAAGCAAGACAAATTCATTGATATTATATATCAATTACCTGCTGAAATAGATCATTGGATTAATATATTTGGATTACGTCCTCTGTGAAGATGTAGTTTGCATATGATTGACGGTAATATGATATCTGCTTTTGCTGAGAGATGACACGAAGAGACTAGTTCATTTCACCTGCCATTCGGTGAAATGACTATTACTCTTGACGATGTCAGGGTTCTTTTGAGCATCCCATGTATTGGAGAGTTTTTCACACCTTATGATGAAGTTGTGACTGAGACTAGGACTAATAGAGGAACCTCTTATAGTTTTGAGTGGTTGAAAGAGGTATTTTTTAAGAAACTTCATGAACGTAGATATGACTGTGCAGCTAGGGCATATCTACTTCATTTGGTAGGGTGTACCATTCTGGCTGATAAAAGTTTTACACTTGTATATGCAAAATATCTCTTTCTGTTTCAAGATCTTGATAGTTGTGGTAAATGGGTATGGGGACCGGCTGCACTTGTTGTGTTATATGACTATCTTAGAGATAGTACATTGCCTGCTACCAAACAGATTGGAGGTTATTTATCTTTATTTCAGGTACTATTATATTTATTATACTTATCATTATGTTTTTAATTATTTGATCACCTTAATAATTTTACTATATTTCAATTATTTACAGACTTGGATTTATGAACATTTTCCTGATATTTGTAAACGGGATATGGATGAACATATTTCGTCGATGCCACAGATGTTTCGTTGGACTGCAAAACAAACATAAGGGTATGTTGCATATTACAGGGCAAAGTTGGATGCTTTGAGGGATACTGATATCATCTGGGCACCGAATTACGATGAGAACACTGTGACACGATTTCAATCTGTGTCATTATTTACAGGATACATGCGTTGGTGTTTCACGATGGTTCCATATTTACCAGAGAGGTGCATACGACAGTTTGGGTATACTCAGCACATTCCTCCTACACCACCGATGCTTGTTGCACGTGATGTCGACGTTGAATGGAGTATGTACCGGAATTCTGTACGATCACTTCGATCTAAATTGCACTCAGCTGCATATCCACATGAGTGTGTTGAGGGATACATCCAGTGATATTATAGGATATCTCATCCTCGGATGATCTCTTATATTGCTGCATATGCTGGTCCTAGTTATGATGCTGATGCTGGTCCTGGTCCTGGTCCTGATGTTGGTCATAGTCATGATGTTGGTCTTAGTCATGAAGCTAGTCCCGATACTAGGTGTACACGGTGTCACGCAGTTGGTGATCTTATACAACAGAGTTTAGATTTGCATATCGGTGGTCCTGAAGATTAGATGCGTGTCTTATTAGAGAGAGCTTTACACATTTCTAGAGGAGGAGATTATCAGTAGTATTATAGTTGTATTATTGAGACTTATGTTATTATTCGCGAGTTATTTGTTATTGAGACTTATTTTGTTAGCGACTTATTCAGACTTAATTAATTAGTGACTTATTTATTATTCAGAGTTATTATTAGCGAATTATTTATTATTCAGAGTTATTATTAGCGACTTATTTATTATTCAGAGTTATTATTAGCGACTTATTTATTATTGAGACTTATTATTCGCGACATTAAATTTCAAACAACATTTAAATTAAAGCAACATACAAATTAAAGTGTCAATCATATCATTTAAAACAACATACAACTCAAAAGTGTCAATCATCTGCCAAAGATATATAATCTGAATTATTTTCTAAATGTAAATAACCCCAATGTTGTAGACGTCCTGCATAAGCGATAGCCCATGATGTAGACTCATCGCTACGATGCTTCTTCCAATGCCATGCAAGTGGAGGTAACGAACATGCAAATTTCAATTTAACTTGAACCCAATGATTTTCGTTAACAAAACCAATGCTGATAACACGATCACGTGACAAATCTCCATTATGTGTACCCCTCAATGGGAAAAGTCAAACAAAAAGTTTTTGCTAATGTAACAAGAACGAGATTATATTTTGTTGCTATCACGTAACCCATATCAGGAATGGTCATCCACTTCTTGTTACCTTGGTTTTCCAACTTAGTTACAAGTAAAGACTCTGTCACTTCTTGCAAACATTCCTTGAATAATGTAGCATATAAATCTGGTTTGGATTTAATCTCTGTATACAAATGTCGACGTATAATGCTCTAGTATTCTTCACCATGACCAAGTAAAGCAACAATAGCACGATACACAGTTTTCATCTGCTTTAACATTAACTATGTCTTCAATATATGGATGAATTAAAGAAGGAAACTCGTGGAAATATTTTTTTAACCTGATAGGAGACTTGTTTGGATGTTTGATGGGAGACTTGTTTGGATGCTTGATGGGAGAACTGTTTGGATGCTTGCTGGGAGACTTGAGTATCAACATGCTCAAAGTATGATGGGTCACGATATACGTCATATCCCTTCGGCTTATTACCTTTTTTCTTAACACCACCTTTTGTTTTGATTTTATCCACTGGTGCACACATTGATGTTGTCTCCGAATATGCTATTTCACGCAACTTGCTCTGTAATGCCCTTCTTCCAACAACATTAAGTGTTTTCCATGTTTTCCAAATTATATTCATCTCTGATGTAATGTCCAACTCTGAATCATTTGTCAACTGTTAATTCTCTTGTTCATTATTCAAGGTTAATTTCCTCCAATGTATATGACCAACATCTAATGAGATTGGAACACCTTCCATCTTATATCATGCTAACTCACACGCACAAGGTAATCCATGAGTCTTTCTAAGTATACAACAACACACATCTTTATCATTACCGACATAACTGACTCTCTTGTATTCTTCAACAATATCACCTAAGACTTTCTTGGATACAACCCAAGTCAATTTCTTCAAAAATGGATTGTTGTGTATATGCTCTCTGCAACCCTTACTTATCTCAAATGAACCTTTGATCTTAATAATTTGATACTTCAACATGTCATTCATACCATTCCATGCCTTACAAAAATCTCTTTTACTGTGTTCCAAAAATCTCTTCAATGACCAATGAGCAGACTCAACCCTAATATTTAAACAAAAAAATATTCGATTAACCATATATCATGTATAAAATAAAATACAAAATGTGAAGTTTTAATGACATACCTATTAGTCGTAGTATTTCCTAGATGCAATACTCGATTGGTCCATGCTTCAACAAATCTTTTCTTATGAGGATTCAACCATGTGTCTCGGATGTAGTCAAAAAAAATAATATAATCGCACATGTTTGCTCAAATATTTGCAAAAGTTCCTTGTACTCATTCTCTTCAGAACAATAAACAATTTTACTCCACATCTCAAGAATGGGTTCTTGCATGTCTTTGTTTAATATATATTGTTTGCATTTGGCTCTAACATTTTTGTTAATATGAAGTTGGCAAAGTAAATTTGTTGAAGATGGAAATACAATTTTAATTGCATTCATTAAAGCAAGTTATCTGTCAGTGACAATCACCTAAGGAAATGACGTGTTTGAAACAAACAACTCTTTTAACTTCTCCAATGTCCACCAAAAGTTGTTTTGACGTTCATAATCCATATAAGCAAATGCAACATTAAATGTCAACCCAGTTGAAGTTACACCAACAATTTCAAACAATGGTAACCTATACTTGTTGGTTTTGTAGGTGTTATCCATGATCAATACAAGAGGGAACATGTTCAACAAAGTAATGGAATATGGGTGCGTCCAAAACATATCTCTCACAATGTTGGAGTCCTCATGAGTCTTACTCCAACAAGTATATTTCTCAGCTTCAAGTAACTTCAACAAATGTTGCATATCAGTTCTAGGTCCCATCAAATTCTTCTTGTATGTACTTCGTCGCTTGTAAATTTGATAGATACTAGTCACATTCTCCGTATCTCGATCTCTCAAATATGACAAGATGTGTCTCGGTGCAACGTGATATTTTGTCAACTCGTCAACATGTTTCTTATCTTCTTCTGTTAAGCGTCCCATAAATGCATTATTCTCAAAAGTAGCTACTAACTCATGGTTGTGAAGTCCACAAATTAAACTTATAATCCATCCTTCATCATTTTTCAGTTGTCTCGATCTAAGTTTAAATGGACATCCACACCTTTTAGTTGAAGTACCTGTGTCATTTTTATTTGACTTATATTGGCCACCTCTATCACAACCAAGAATTAATTTTGACTTTCTTCCTCTCTTTCCAGTCTCTACGTCTGATCGAGTAATGATAACTGCTACTCGATTTTGTCGACCTATCTCTCTTGCCCATGATATGACAGCTTCTCGCGACTCAAAAATTTGATCAGTTGTAAATGTTTCAGTTAAATCTATAAATACTGGTTGTGTGTTTTCCATCCCTATTTCAAAAAAAAAAATTAAAATAAAATAACAAACAAATTAAAAAAATATTCAAAAAAAAAAAATTAAACTACCAGATTTTTGTAATTTCCAGATTGACTACCGGAAATTTCAAACGACAAAATTTCCGGTGAACAAAAACAAACTACCGGATTTTTGAAATTTCCGGTAGCTCCCGAAAATTTGAAATTTCCGGTATTCAAAATACAACTACCGGAAATTTCAACGTTCAAATTTCCGGTAACTACCGGAAATTTCGTTTACAAATTTTGCTTACCGGAAATTTCAACGAGGGGTCAGATTTTGAGGTAATTTTTTTTTACCGCTCACGTGAATGAATTTATGAGGGATAAAACTGGGTTTTTAACAAAATGGGGGGGGGGGTACAAGTCTAAATGGGGGTACAAAAGGCAACAGTCTTTGATTTCATATGGTCTAATTCAACTTGGTCCAATTTAATCTAGTCCAGTTTGTTTTGGTTTTCTCTAATTTGGGTTGATATGGCTTATGTTGGTTTAGATTGGTCCGATATGGTTTGACTCAATGTAGTTTAGTCAATATGGTTCAATTATATTCTACTTGATTGATTGATTTGATCTCGTGTGATTTGATTTATCTTTGTTTGTTCAAATCTATTTTTAATTGTCACTAGTTGTGATACTAATTAATTCACACTCATAATGAGAAACTACAATGCATTTATGTTAAACATAGAGGGGAATAATGTGTGACTATGGCGATAACAAGTTGAATGGTTGGATATGGTTTAATTAGGTTCCTTCTAATATGATTTGGTTTTGTTTGATTTAGTTGGACTCGTTCAGATTTGATTAGTCTTGTTCAATCATGTTTGATTTTGTTTTGCCAGATCTGGTTCAAACCGACCTGATATGGTTTAGTCAAATTTGGTTCGAATTATCTAGTCCAGTTTGGTTTGATTAGTTCTAATTCGATCTGGCCCAACCTGATTTGATTTGGCATATGATTCAATTTGATAATTTGATTTTGTTTGATTTAGTTTGATAGGTTTGAAGGTGCAAACACGAGAAGGGGATTGAATTGTATTTGACATAATTGATATTTTTTTGCTAATTTGATGAATGTTAGTTGTTTTTGTGAATTACTTGGAGTAGAAGAAATTGAATTTAGAGGCAACAAACAACGAAAACATAAATAATTTGACACATAGCTTTATCCTGGTTCATCATTAGCTTGGCTACATTCAGTTTCCTCATTCAGAAGACTTTAATCCACTAATTCAAACACCTTGAATTACAAAACACATGATCCTCCACGCCAGTCTTCTCAAATAGCTTGACAACCTCAGACTTTTAAGGAACTAACCACATTGACCCTACAAGCCTAATCTTCTCCTAACAACCTCATAATCCCATATTGAAGAAGGAACTAATCACTTTGATCCTGCAAGTCAAGTATTCTCTTAACAATTTGACAAGCCCAAATTGAAGAAGGAACTAAACCACTATCAGATTGGATACAAAATATTGGAACTTGAATAGTTGTTTTTAACAAAACTGATAATAATAACAACTTTCACACTCTTAAAAAGGAACTTTAACAAGTGTGTTTGGTTTAACCTAGTCCGACCAAACATGATAAGATCTTATTTGATTATGAATGTTTTTATAGTTTGATATGATCTT
This sequence comes from Cicer bijugum, assembly GCA_037974875.1. Lineage (NCBI taxonomy): Eukaryota > Viridiplantae > Streptophyta > Magnoliopsida > Fabales > Fabaceae > Cicer > Cicer bijugum. The sequence goes on from JBBPBT010001185.1 coordinate 1,358,172, forward strand.
GCTAGTTTTGTGATTATCCACTACCACAACTTTATTTTGTTCACCTGATTGGACATAGTATAGTTGCTTCAACCCAATTTAGTATGGCATGATATTTTTTTAGAATAGTATGGTTTGTATTGCATAAAATGAATGTGTTTGTTTGTTTTTTTTTTTTAATTATAAGATATGATAAATTTCTTCATAATTAACTCATATGTATATGATGTTTTAAATACAAAACGTTCAACCTAACAATATCGAGTATAACTATAATAAATAAAGAAGTGTTTTAAAAACTAAAATTAATGATTTACATATAATAAAATATTACAAAATTGAAAAAGAACAACCACCATCTAAAGTAAATAAATTATCTATGAATCTTTTTGCTTACAAATTAGTCCATAGTATTAGTGATATCTCTCTTCATAAATACAATACAATTTTAAGATTATTTTGTCGCTTTCCAAAATATTTCTTTTAAATTTATGATTGCCTGAATTAATTCTTTACAAGTATTCTAAACACCCAAAAAAATTGCAATGTAAGAATAAATTAAGTCACACCATTAAAAAAAATTAAACAATAAATACAGTTAGACACAATAAATTTTGCCAATTAAAAAAAAAAAAATTGCTACAAAGAAGCATGCTTATACTCAGATTCTCAATTACTCAACCAACATGCTAAATTAATCTTGGACCGGGCTTGGGCTCCGGAAAATTAGGCCCAAAAGATACCTTCTCTCTAGAATTTTCCACATCGTACCCACACCTTATTTACTTTCAAACTCTTTCGATCTTTTCATTTCATATTTCACTCTCTTGATCTTTAACAAATTCATCCATGGCGATTATCTCCGATTTTCAAGACGAAGATCAAACAAACAAACCAACTTCTTCTTCCCAACCTAAACCCTCTGAACCTATTCCTTTTGCTTCCACCTTCGATTCATCAAATCCGAACGCGTTTTTTGAAAAGGTGTTCGACTTCGTCGCTAAGGAAAGTGATTTTTTCGATAAGGATGTTGCTGAGAAGGAGGTGGTGTCCGCTTTTCGCGCTGCGAAGGTAAAGAAAGCTAAGATTGTTGCTGCTGAGAAGGCGAAGGTTGTTGCCGAAGCGAAGGCGAAGGCTGAAAAGAAATTGAAGGAAGAGAAGGCGGCAAATGCGGCAGCGAAGAAAGATAAGGAGGTAGAATCGAAGGAAGATGAGAAGAAGGATGGTGAAAGCGGCTTAGCTGGTAAGAGAGTTATGAATTTTTCAATTTGATTTTATTCTATGCCCTAGTTTTTTTAATTTATTTATTTTTGAAAGTGTTTTAATTATTGTTATGCCGTTGTTGTTATGTGCATTGTGGTAACGATGTGTTGTGGAGTGTTTTAGAATGTTTTTATTTTTTTTTATTTTTTATGAATGATTTCAATTGTGCCTTGTGGAAAAATTGAAGCACTCGTGATATTTGTAATCTCAAAGGAACGGATTTGGAGATTACTTGATAATAATGAATTGTGATATTGATTCTTTAGCCGAGAATGCTGAATTTTTTTTAAATTTTTTTTTTATAAAGTTCATGGTTTTTATTTTAGGAGAATTATAGACATCAGGATAATGACCAGAGATCGGTGGTGCACCGAATGTCCACCCGAAATTTAACTCATTGAGTATATGGGTTGTTTCTTTTATGTATCTATTTTTGTCAATGTGAGATAAACCCACACACACTTTTAATTTTCCCAGAATCTCTTCTCAAGTGTGAGTCTCCCACATGACTATAGTTGCAACAATATGGCTATACCACCATTGTCAATTAACTCAAAACCCAACCTAATCCTACCTCGCAATTAGGAAGATTTTCAATACAATGGTCTATGACACTTGGATCTGTACCCATTCCCTTGTTGATATTAGCCATGGCTTTGAAATCAGTTTTCGGGGGAATTTTGGGAGAACTGTAAGTAATAACATGTTTTATATCGGGACCACCAAAAGACTTTTAACACCAATTAATTTCCCACCTCTCTAATTTGATGATGTGGGGTGGAATCAGTTTTGTTTTTTATTTTGTAAAATCATCTAAGGATGAGTTATTTTACAGTTTAATCTATTTCTTTATTTATTTTTTCATTGCCATTCTATTTCATTTGAGTTTTCATTAGCTAATGGAATAGTAACAAATAATAGCACTAAAACTGTAATGAATTATATCTATCTCAATGTTTATTTTGTTTTAAAAATTTACACCTCTATTTCTGTGTCTTTCTTCAATGAATTGACAGCTCCAAACAAGGGTAATGGTATGGATCTGGAGAAATATTCCTGGACTCAAACTCTGCAAGAGCTTAACGTTAATGTTCCGGTCCCAACTGGAACAAAATCAAGGTTTGTTATCTGTGAGATAAAGAAGAACCATCTTAAAGTTGGAATCAAAGGCCAGCCACCAATTATTGATGTAAGCTTGTACTAAGTTATAGCAGTTACTGTTGAATGATGTAATTCTATCTGTGGCATTTTTATTTCGTTTGAAGTTTTTATGATGTATTTGCTGATTCATGTTTTTCAAATTTCCAGGGGGAGCTATATCGATCTATCAAGCCTGATGAATGTTATTGGAGCATAGGTATATGACTACTAAATTGCATCTTTTGAAAATCCTTTTTTAAGTGATCATAATTCATTAGCATCACGACGGAATTGATACTTTTAAATATTTGTGTGAAAATTCTTGTTGGCATTCTTCTGATCATAACATTGTCTTGTTAGTGTGTTACTAATTACTTTGTAACCTTTTCTTTGCAGAGGATCAGAGTACACTTTCTATTCTCTTGACCAAGCATGATCAAATGGAGTGGTGGAAATCTCTGGTAAAGGGTGATCCTGAAATTAACACCCAAAAAGTTGAACCCGAGAACAGCAAACTTGCTGACCTCGATCCAGAGACTCGACAGACTGTTGAAAAAATGATGGTAATTGGTTGATTTTAGTTATTTCAATTACTTATATAATATGCAAATTGTTCCTTTTATCTGTCACCGTTTCTTATTTCATAAGATCCTGTTGCACTTAGTGAGTATAGTAGAGACAACTTATTGAATTTGTTGATGAAACTCAAGGAGTTTGATGAAACTATATGAGTCCTGTTTAATAAACTCGAGACAGACAACATTGATAGCATTGTTATGGATTTACGGATTTTTTTGTGCTAGTTGGCTTAATGTTATCTTGTACTGTTTTCAACAGTTTGATCAGAGGCAGAAGTCTATGGGCCTTCCTACAAGTGAGGAGCTCCAGAAACAGGAACTGATGAAGAAATTTATGAGCCAGGTGAATATATGATTGCTGTTCGGATTTTCTCATCCTTCTCAAAATTTGCTTACGTTTAAAATTTTATGTATTGCAGCATCCTGAGATGGACTTCTCGAGGGCGAAATTATCTTAGAGTGGTGCTATGATTTTGGTGTAGTCTTTTTGATTGAGTGCACACTAAAGTTATCTTCAATGTTTGTGCTGAAAATATTACCTCTCTTTTAAAATTGCTTTTAATTTAAGATGATTTTTAGAGTACATGTTTAGACCGACCTAGTTTTCTGGTCCAACCTTCCATACCTTTTTGGAATGTTACCTTTCTAAATTCGGTTTTCTCGACAAACATGTTTGGTAAAATCACATTGGCTTATTAGCTAAATTAAATTTAGAGTTTCATATCATGGTTTTGAGTAATAGCAAGAAAAAGTTGCTTTCCAATTTAACTACCAAACGATGGTTCATATATTCCTGTGTAAAAATAAAATAAAACCACGATTTAGTAAAAAATAAAAAAATCGTATTGCTAGACCAAATAAAAGATTTATTGCGTACATTTATGTAACTAAAATTGAAGAGGTTTTAACACCAATTAGTTAAATATTAAGTAGAATCAAAACTAGTTCGTAGTCGAATGGAGTTTTTAACTCTAGATGTAATTATTGAACATATGCATGATATGATGTTGTAGAATTATCGTGTATATTTTAGGCAAATGATTGTAGTTTCAGTTGGTGGGTTGACCTAGTTCAATTGCTAGGCACTTTCACTTTAAAAAAGTTTACAAACAACATACTTTTTTGAGATACTTATGATACCGATTCAAATCAACTCTGGGTTTTGTGAATTTGTAAATATTAATGAATTGGCTAGTATTAAAATATATTTTTGAAATTTTAAAATAATAAACAAAATAATTTATATTTAAATTTTTATAAATAAAAATTATGATATGAAATATTGAAATTTAGAGTATATTTTTGAAATTGTAAAATAATTAACAAAATATAAAATATTAAAATATTTAAATTGTAAATATTTATATTAATATTATTTCAATAAAAATTAATTTTTTTTATGAAATTTAAATCTTTAATGTATTAATCTGTCTATAATTAGTAGTGTACAATAACAATAATTCATTAATTTCATTGAGATAACAAAATTTTATTAATAAATAAAATTTTATTAATAAAATATTTTTAAAATATTGATGTAAGATCTATATTTAATTATATTTATAATCTTAAAAATATATTTGTTAATTTATAAAGTTTAAAAACTAATTTAATTAATATTTATAATGTTAAAATTTGTCTACATTTGCTAAATGTATTACCATTAGACACGGCGAATTTATAAAAATAATATTTTTGGGAATTTATTTAAAATGCCTTTTAAAAAATATAAAAATAAGTCGCAATAAACACACTCATTGTTAACAACAGTCTTTCTTAGTAGCAAGTGATGTGGACAAGTAGAACGACGATTCGCTAAAGCACTGCTGTTGATGTAATTGAGAAGAAGTTTTTGAAGTTATGATGATAAACTAGTGGCTATGGTGAACTGCCATAAATATTTTCCCTAGGTGCTGCATGTACAATATGTGCAGTGGATTCAATTCAAGTACAATCTTTTGTTATTGCTGTTTGACAAATCAAATGAACTCCTATAATTATTATTCTTAGTTTGCCCAAATTTACATCAGGACCAAAATCAACATTTGAAGAACGAGATTCTTGTTGCCTCACTAGCATCGTTCATTTCAACTCGTTTCTTCAACGTTGAGAATTATGGATGGAGTAAAGCGATAAAAATATTGCGAGTTGTATTTTTATTTTAAATAGAATATTAATAATATTAGTGATATTAATTATTAATAGCAATTTAAAAAAATGATGTTTCATTAATAATGATTTAAATGCCAACTTTTTTATATATATTTTTTTAAAGATTATTAAAAGTTTGATCATCATCAAGATTTAAAGAAATAAATATTTTTTGATAGAAATTAAATCAAAACACTATTTAATCTATCTTATGATATAGTAGATCGTAAATAAAATTTTAATAATTTTTGTTTAAGAAAAAATATTAACAAATAGACAATATATTTAAGGAATTAATATTTTTATTTAAGATGTGCATGTGTTAATAAAACAATAAAATGTTCCAATACAACGTAATATTATATAGTTTGATTTTATTGCAATTATTCTCTAATAATCGTAATTTTTCAATTTAAATTTTACCGTTAGGATCGTAAAAATTATCATACTTTGGTAAATTTTAAAATGCTTTTAAGTATCTTCAAGTTTTTATTAGAGAAATAATTCATTTTAATGTTAAAATAAATTTCAAAAATATCCTCATTTATGTTATATGCGCTCAAATTTTCTATTAAGCTAATAGATTGTTAATTTTTTATTTGTATATAATTTTTATTTTAATACTTATCTTTATATATTAATAGTATTTATGCTGAAAAAAATGATTTAAATGTCCTTCAAAAATTGGAACCTGAGTTATCTCAACCATGTCACATACCATTCTCGTTCATCCCTGCGTGTCTTTTTTATGGTTTTTTTTAGGAGGTTTGCTTATATTTTTATTTGATGGAAAAGGTGGAGTAAAATAAATGTCACAATTTGTTCTATTTGGTAATGGGTAACCACATTCGGATCTATTTAAAATATTAATATCAATCACAACAAATTGGGATTTTTTACCAGAATATCCCCTTTTCAAAAAACTTAACCAAATTGCCCTAATTTCAAAAGTTGTTACCAAAATGCCCTACTTTTTAGGGTTAGTGGGAAAACTCTCCTTGGGGGAGCGACCTGTTAAAGAGGCTAAAATTTTTCCCCTAGTAGGAGGTCGCATCCCCGGCCAGCGACCTCCCAAAGGATTTTTCAAATTCGTTTTTTAATTATTTATATATATATTTTAAGTAATTTTTAAATAATAATAATAATTATTATTATTATAATAAAAGTAATAATACATTAATAATTACTATTATTATTATTATTAATTATTATTATTAATTATTATTATTAATGTATTATTTTTATTATTAAAAATTGTTTTAGTTAAAAATAATTATAATTACTATTATTATTATTAATATTATTAATTATTATGATTGTTATTATTATTATTAATTATTGTTATTATTAATTGTTATTATTATTATTAATAATAAGAAAGGTATGTTATTTCTATTTTCAAATCCAACAAATTGTGGGAGTTGATTGTAAGACTGTTTCCAATTGCCATAAATTTGTTTGATTGCTTTATTTTTCCCCTTGCAGGCATTTCTATAAGTAATTGTGTAGTTGTGCAAAGCATGAATCTTTATGCTTGTACATATCGGGTTAGAATCGAGTTTCGTATGATCTTGTGACAATGCAGAATTTGTGCATGTATGAGGGACATTCAATTTACCAATCACCCGCAATTCACTTTTTTTGAAGCTCTACATCTAAACAAACAATTTGAATTTGAAATAACATACCTTTCTTATTAATAATAATAATAATAATAACAATTAATAATAACAATAATTAATAATTATAATAATAATTAATAGTAATAATAATAATAATTAATAATAATAATAGTAATTATTAATGTATTATTATTATTATAATTATTATTATTATTATAATTATTATTATTTAAAAATTATTTAAAATATATACAAATAATTAAAAAAGGAATTTGAAAAACCCTTTGGGAGGTCGCTGGCCGGGGATGCGACCTCCTACTAGGAGAAAAAATTTAGCCTCTTTAACAGGTCGCTCCCCAGGGAGAGTTTTCCCACTAACCCTAAAAAGTAGGGCATTTTGGTAACAACTTTTGAAATTAGGGCAATTTGGTTAAGTTTTTTGAAAAAGGGGATATTCTGGTAAAAAATCCAACAAAGTGAGAGTTTGAATTATGATTTATTTTTAAAATTTTAATTTTTGAATTTAATTTAAATTAACTCAAGATCAATCTTGGTTTTAAACAGAAAATCCAAAACATTTTGGGTGAGTTAAAGATAAAAAAAGCATATTATTTTTAGATAATATGCGATTAGTGAGTGAAAATTAAATAAGGCTAAGAAAATTACACAATGATGTATTCAGGTTCACCCAAAGTAAACTATTTCCAATCCTCACAATATGTAGATTTTCCATTAATATGCTTAGCACTAGATCGTTCTTGCTTTCACACTATCTTTCTTATGAGTTTCAGAATTCATCTTTCTGACCTTAAAAATATTTTTCAATTATCTTTCATTATAGAAAGAATTTTTACAAATTACCTTTTAATAAATAAAATATTTTTTTACAACATACTAAACTATCTTAAGAGATAGACTTGAGTTACAATGATGTGTATGATAAAAGATTTTATGATTAAAATCTATTCAACACTTATTTGAGATTGATTATTGGCAATAATTCAATAAAGTGATCCTTGAACATAATAAGAGAGAACTGAAGTTTTGCTCTAAATTTTTTCTATGGATAAAAGATCTAATTGATAGAGGAAGCACCGTAAAGATCAATTAACAAGGTTTTTGGCCAATACAACAAGAACTGCTTACTTATATGATAATAGATTAGGAATCTACTTATGTAATAAAGTGGATCCCCTAAGGTTTTGAGCAGCGGTGTACTATCAAATCCCAAAGATAGTAACTCTTTTCTTGATGAGAAAAGAAAAGACTTTGTCAAAGATTCTATAGACATTGATATATTATATATCAAAGTATATGATATATGAAATGGAGATAGTTACCAGTATAAGAAATCCTCTCATTTATGGCCAATTTTATAAATATTTTGTGGCCGAAAAAAACACGCACAAATTAGTGATCGAAAAAACCCTTACAAATACAAAAATTAAAATTGGTCTTTATTTGTGGCTGAAAAAGCCCTCACAAAAGCTTAAAAATGTAGGTGGATTTTGTGGCTGCCTAAGCCCTCACAAAATCACAACGTTGTGATTTTGTGAGGGCTTAGGCAGCCACAAAGTCCACCTAAATTTTTAAGATTTTTGTGAGGGCTTTTTCAGCCACAAAATCAACCCTTTGTGAGGGTAAAGGCTGCCACAAAATCCCAAAATGACGTTACCTTTTGTGGCTGCAAAGGCCACCACAAAATCCTGCCATTTGTGGCTGCCCAGGCCCCCACAAACGTCTGCCTTTATGACCGTTTTGGCTGCCACAAAAGTCATATATTCGTTGCTCATTGTGGCTGCTTTGGCCGCCACAAATAATCAACCAAATTCTATAAATATCACTCCACTCCTCTTATCATTTTTCACTAATACCTTCTCTTTAAACCTTCTTTCTAAATTTTCTCTCCACCTTCTCTCTACAAAAATTATTCCTCAAAGCTTGCTTGAATTTTGGTAAGTTTATATTATATTATATTATATATTTAGTTTTTTATTTTTATTTTTGATTTGAAGTTATTTATGTAATTAATATTATTGAATTTTTATTTTAACAGTGGTGATATTGTGTTAATTACTTCGAAGTGTTATAAGCTCCGCTATGTGAAATCTTCAAGTCAGACACTACCCGACATCAAGTTAGTATTTTATACATTTTGACATCAAGTTAGTATTTTATACATTTTGACATCAAGTTAGTATTTTATACATTTTAAATTTAGATTAGTAAATATATATGTCATATTATAAATATATTTATATTATTTTTAAAATATAGATTAGTAAAATATGTATTATTATAGATTTATTTATAAAAAAAATAGAAATTATGTTGTTTACATAATATATGATAAATAAAAGTTTGAAACACATGTAAAACTTATTGATTTTAATATAACTATTTTTTAAAAAAATATTATTAAAATTGATGATATTAATATTTTTTGTTAGTTATTAAAAAGAGTTGTAGTTGAGTTAGTACAAAAAATTTATATACTTTAATCGTCTCTATTTTTGTTTATATATAATGAGTTAATTATTTTATGAAAAATTTCATTAAACATTATTTAAAAATTTATTTCGGTTCATATAATTACTTTAATTATTATTAATATTATACTTTTATATATAATAGTTATTTTAATTTTTAATTTTAATTTTTAATTTTAATTTTTACTTTATATCGATATTAGTTTATTATATATAACATATTAAATTTAAATTTAATTATAGTATTGTAATTTTAATTTAAATTTTAAATTTATATTCATATTAATTTATTATATATAATAAGCTAAATTACATCCGTGGTCCCTTAACTTAATTTCAGGTAACGTTTTAGTCCTTTATCTTTTTTTTTCCCGAGTTGGTCCTTTATTTTAATTTTAAGTGACAATTTGATATTTTATGTTTTAAAATTTCAACAATGTTGTCCTTCTTTTTACAAAAATTCAAAAAAAAATCATCAAATTTTTCAACCAAAACCCGTAAAATTCATTATCATCTTCAATAAAATACAAACTTAATCAAATTCATATCTTAAATCTTGAAATAAACTCATATTTTCATTCTTTATTTGATGTTGTTGGAGATGAAAATACGAGTGTATTTGAATATTTGAGTCATGAATTTGATAAAATTTGCATTATATTGAAGATGATTATTAATTTAATGGGTTTTGGTTGAAAATTTGGATGATTTTTTTGAATTTTTGTACAAAAAAGGATAACATTGTCGAAATTTTAAAACATAAAATATGAAATTGTCACTTAAAATTAAAATAAAGGACCAACTTGGGAAAAAAAAATAAAAGACTAAAACGTTACCTGAAATTAAGTTAAGGGACCACATATATAATTTAGTCTATATAATATTATTTTTTAGTAGTGGTGCAATTGAAGATGAAATTCAATTTCAAACCATAATGTCTCCTCCAACACAAATTAATAATACTTTTGAGGGACTTCTTTCGTCGGGTAATATTGCAGGAAATAATGATGGTGTGAGTGAAGTTGATCAGAGGAATTATTATGAGGATTGATCGATATCTTTTGAATATTTTCATAATTTATTTTTGGGTTGTATGAAAACATATTTATCTTGTCCTAGTTAGTTATTGTGTGTTTAATTTTGGGTTTGTAAGACATTATTTATAAATTTCAGGTTTATAAGACATTATTTATGAATTTTGGAATGCATGTTTTATTTGGTTTGGTGGTAATATTATTTTAATTATTATTAATATTTTATTTTTATATATAATATTCATTTTAATTTTAATTTTAATATTTAATTTTATTTAAATTTAAATTTTATTTAAATTTTATATTAATATTAATTTATTATATATAATATTATAATATAATATTAATTTTGAATTTGTAAAATTAATTTTTTAATATACGTAATATTTTGTGACAGCCTAAACCCTCATAAAATATTAATTTTTTAATCTTGATGAAACTTTGTGGCGGCCTAAATCCTCACAAAGGGGAGAGTTTGTGGCGGCCTGAACCTTCATAAAGGCTGAATTTTTAAAAATCAGTCTGTCCTTTGTGGCGGCCTGTGCCCTCACAAAGGCAGAATTTTGTGGCGGCATATGCTCTCACAAAAACAGAATTTTGTGACTGCAAAGGCCCTCACAAAAGGCAACATATTTTTTAAACTTTATGACCGTTTTGGCTGCCACAAATGTTTGTAACCAGCTTATTTGTGCCTGCATAAGGCTGCCACAAATATCCCTTTTGTGGCTGCTATTTGGCCTTTGTGTGGGCTTTTAACCCTCACAAAATACATGTTTTCTTGTTGTGTATCTTTCAAAAAATTCCAATAAGAGTGTTAATGTCGATGTTTTATTCTTCTGAGAGTAGGAGAAAAGATAAAACTAAAAAAAAAAACAAAGGATCAAATTTTTAATCCAAATTCAAGTTTGAAACTCATGTAATTAAGCTATTTTCTTGTTGTTAACTCCAGGAAAAAAAAAAAGGAAGATCAAAAGAATCCTAAGGAGTTTGAATTGATTATAGTTACATTTATCTAATCAATGTCATTCTAGTCTTTATACTAAAAAGAGGAGGAATAGTTTGAAACTATACTAAAACGAAAGTATAAAAGTAGATATAATATATAGAAAAAATTGAAAATATTTACGAGATAATTCAAAAGATAATATTTAAAATTGAAAAGTGTTATAAATTAATTTGAAAAAAAAAACATGTATTTGGTTCTGAGGAATATTTTCTCATTTAAATATGTAAACTACATGTTTTTGATGACGACAAGACCACCAACTATGGACAATGCAACAAGATCAAAAAGAAGATCAAACTATCTTCACAATAAACTTCAAAATCCAAATAATAAATGATTAAATGTAAAGGTATATGATACAAATCAATAGTTCAAATACATGAGAACAATTCATATTTACATGTGCATTTAACATATTTTCGAAAATCAAAAACAACATTAACAAATCATTTAAAATCACATTTTTGACAATTTGCATAAGTCTATTCGAATACACCATGTTGTATTCGAATACAACTTAAGTCAGAGGCAAAACTTTAAATGTTGTATTCGACTACACCCATCTGTAGTCGAATACAAGTTAAGTCAGTGGCCAAAATTCCTTTTGTGTATTCGACTACACTCATCTGTAGTCGAATACAAGTTAAGTCAGAGGTTAAATACACTAATCTATATTCGACTACACCAATGTGTATTCGAATACAAGATGTAAAATTTGAATTTTTTGAACGTTACAAAGACGTGTATTCGAATACACATATACTGTATTCGAATACACCTGAAAACATTACAATTTTTCAGATCTGGAATGGCTCTAGAACATTGTAATTTTTCATCAAACCTCTTGGATCAATGGCCACGAATCTGAAGGGATGTTTTATGGAGTATAAATACCCCATAACTTCATATCAAAGAAAAACAATCATTGAATCAATTGATTGAATAACTTTGAACAAAAATTTGTTTTTCTTTAAGTACTTACATTAGATTTTCATATCATTCTGAAAGGTTCTCAAGTACTTGAATTCCTATTGAGTTGTTTATCAATATACCACATCTTAGACTCATTCAAACCTTATTGTACCATTTGTAAAAGATAGTTTAATCTAAGATAGTGGTGTGCTATCTTAGAAGTATTGTTAGAGTTTTTGTAGCAAGAATCTCAGGGTGGATATTGTACATTTTCTGACAAGTATTGGATTAATCTCTTGTGGTGTGCAAGAGGACTGGACGTACCCTTGGTTATAAGGGGAACCAGGATAAATCTCAAAGCGTCTATTTACTTACTGCAGTTCATTATTAAGCCTTGTTCTTAAACTCTTAAAAATCCAACTACTATATCACTAAAAACAGAAAATTTACTAACACCTAATTCACCCCCCTCTTAGGTGTACTTCTGTACTTACAAAAGATAATATATATTATATTATTTTATGATGAGATGTGTACCAAATAAATGAGAAAACAAATAATAATATTTTATTTGTTTTCACGTGCACATCAGAAGAACATAATATGATAATACTTATTATGTCAATTCTATCTTATCATTATCATATTTTATATCATATCTTGTCTTTATGAAATTCTTAGCTAATTAAGTTTTGAATCAAATAAAAAAGACATGACAAATTATTGTTTTATGGGCTAATAAAATATGATAATTTAATGCTAATCCTTATCATATTATACCATCTCTCTAATTGGAATTAAAATTTTGGATACGAGTTCAGTTAAATATT
>JBBPBT010001185.1:1371569-1384369 GCA_037974875.1 Cicer bijugum
ACTATGTCACATACAAGATTAGTATAATTAACTTTATTTGTCACGAATGAGTAACAATTTAACCACGATTTTAAATGTGACTAAATATCATTTTTTTTATAGTAATGTTTGTGAGTTGATTTTTCGAAGAAAAAATTTTAGACAATTATATTTATATAATATCATGTTGGTCATTTGCTTTTTTAAAATATATATTTAATAATTTTTTTATAAAAATAATCTGATAAATGAACATATAATATCTTATAAGTCTTTTAATTTTTGTTAAAACATCAAATATATATATATATATATATATATATATATATATATATATGAAAGTATATTTAACCTCCAAAGTTATTCCCTCAAAAACGCTAAAAGAAAACCCAACTTGTAAATCAGCCTATAATGTCCGAGCTAATCACAACAAGTGTTGTATTATAGTACAACGATGTGATATACATGGCATGCGTGATTTAATATTTGGCATTTTCTCCATAGTACAAGCTAATTGAAAGTGAATTATCTCAATTGAAATGACCCATGTACCAACCCTATCATAGCCATAATTCTCAGCAATCAGTTGCCTTAATAATATTAATTCACAAGAGACTAATTAGGGTTATCATTGTAACATATACTACTTAAATAATCTCCTTAATTTTGCATGATTATGGCCATGACTATATATTCACTACCAATGAGAAAATAATGAATATTCTTTCATGAGAAGATGGATGGTAAATAATTATGACTAATAAAAACAACACAAGTGGCAATTAAATTATATTATATAAGATGCGAGTGGTTTGCAAAGATCCAAATCAATATGATTTGAAACCAAGACTCAAAATCCAGCTCTTCTTATGATTGCTTGAGAAAATAGATGTAGAATCACTTTCATACAACTTGAAAGTATTTATATATACATTTTTTCTAAGTTACACCCTAGTGTAATCATGAAAGATGGTGGCCGGTTAGATGGAGAAAAAAAATATCATGTATAAGTTGAAATAAAAGTTTACATGCATAAATAAATAAGGAAGGGGATTTTGAAAAAGTTAAAGATAATAAACTATTTAATATATGTTTTTTTTCAAAGATAAGACTCAATTGAAGAATTATTCTATATTTTTGTCGAAATTTAGATTAACGATGGTTCTGATGATGAGATGTATATACAAATATTTTGACGTCAAACTTACAATTAAATACAAAATAAATTAGATATTTTAAATTTGACATACATATTATATAATAGAGCGAGATTTATATAGCCAAAAGTTGAATTGGACCTCCACCAACTTTTTTTTTTCCTCTCCAACAAAATATCGATACGATTAAATATGTATATAAGCGACAATATTGTTGGGTGAAACAATATTATTTATTCCATGATGTGGAGATGCTTGCAACTCTTTGTAACTTAGACTTTCACACTTAAAAAAGGGGTAATTGGTTGAAATGAAAACTCTTTCTCATGAGTTTCTTCGAGGAGAAAAAATGCGGGTCCCATTATTTTTCTTCTCAATTTCTCTTCAAATTAATCAAAATAATTTGTACATTTTTATTGCTTTCTCTCTTCTCTGACCATCTTTAATGTAATTCTTTGTACCAATCAAAGCATTAGTGGTGAAGAATGAGATTTTCAAGCAAACCTATTAACAATTTATTGGTATAAAAGATTTAACAATTTTGTACAACCTTATAAATTACTCAATTTCTATTTATTTCTTGAATTTACCTTATTGTATTCTCTACTCAATTATGTTGAATACATGTTTTTATTTTATTTTAAAGAGTTCAACGACAAAACTATCAATATACATTAAATACTGATAAGAGAGTATTCAGAATTCAAATTAATGTTTCAACATATTAAATATTATTGTAGTTACTATATGAAATGTACTTATAATATTGTATGGACAAGATTTTCTCCATTAAACAATTCAATTTTTGTTTTATAAGTGCATTTCAAATGATAAAATATTTACGAGATATTAATTATGTTGAGACGGGGTTCAAACATGTAATTAGATGTGAGAATAAGTTAGATTAACCAACAATGGTCTACGACTTAGCCAACGTCATGCTCATACCAAGTCATATTTTTTTTAAACAGACAGACTAAGACTTTTAAGAAGACTATTTAGTTAAAAATATCATATTACTGACCCACAAAGCCGACCTACTTAAATAAACATAAATGATATTTTTTTATTACTATTACATATTTGATTTAGAATTTTCCGCTTTTTGTAGACTAAGAACATTATGTTAAACTATAATTTTGCTAACCTTTTATTAATTTAATTATATAGATTAATTTTTGACATATGTAAATGTATTTTTATAAAATAGAATTAAAGTATATATGATATTAGTATCATATAAAGTTAAATATTTAAAAATGTCATATTAAATAAAATTAAAAGATATATATTTAATTTTATTGAAATATTATTTATTTATTAAATAAAAATATCTTATTATTTATTTAAAAATATTAATATAAAATATAATTTTAAGTAGATTTACATGTCATTTCATGATTTCATGAATTTAAAATCCCACTTAAACTTAAAAAAAAAAAACTATAGCAGATTACAAGCTAAAACTTTAATTTTAATTTATTTTATAAACTAGACTTAAATTTTACAAAATTTAGCTGGACTTATAATATTTTCACCCAATATTTATTTTATCAACAAATGATTCAAATTTTTAGACCTAGAAAGTGATGAGGGTTTTCTTTGTAGTTCCAAATTGCGGTGATGTATAAGAGTTGTAGAAATCAACTTTAATTTATTAGTGTCATTCATGAGTGCTCAACTAGTTGAAATAGTACACCACTAATGTTCTTTCACTTTCACATTTGTAATATCAATCATCCGAAAGAATCCAAAAAGTGCTTTCAAGTTTGGGCCATAAAAGGAGGACCCCATTTACCAAAACAATTCCAATCACAATTCATCTCAAGTGAGACAAAACACAATGAGACGCTACTTCCAGCTGTTTCTGTTAATTGTTTTAGTTTTTGAGAAAAAGACTTTTTGTTTTTGTTTCTTTCTAATTACAACTTATTCATACAATGTAATGAAACTTTGTTTTTGGACATAAATTGCAATGATAGTTATTGAAACTGAAAATCACAAATTATTAATTGGTCTTATTGACGGCATGATTTGGATTGTGTGAACTAACGTTCTGAATTGTTTATAATAACAATCTTGTAATTATATGTAGTTAGACTCTTTGAAATTGTTCGATCAAGATTGAATAATTTAAATTTAAAGTATATATTTTAAATTTATAAATAATTAAGATTATTTGATTTGAATCAGACAGTGTCAATACAGTCAAATTACACTCAATTAAAATCAATTAAACATATATATTTTTCTTTTTGCAACATACAAATATGGTTTAATTACTTTGTTTGATGTTCTTGAATTATTCAAAAATATTTAAGTAAGTTTCTGAATTAAAAATTGTGATTAAACTCTTAAATTTACATGAGTAAAAAGAAAACCCTTAAATTTACTTTTTTTTTTCTTTTCTTTTCTTTCTTACAAATAACCCTTAAATTTACTAATAATTTAGAACTGTATCCTTGAGTTAAATCATCGTGTAGATGTTTTTTTATCAAAAAATCATAGAAATTATTTAAAACATTGTTTATAATTATTTCATTTTGACCTTAACTAGTTTAGTGCACGGGTATATACACCGTCTTCTAAATATATTTCAAAATAGAATTGGACATTAAATGTTAAGTGTCGAAATTACCATAAAAATTTATCTTTTTTGGTTGAACCATATAGTATACTTCTTTGAGTGGACTGATGCAAAAATTCTTAGTGGGCATTGATTTGTTTTAATAAACACTCATAACAAACAACCAAAATTGGGTGCTGCAAAATAAATTTTTACGGTTATTCACTAAATGAAGAAATTTAATGTGATGATGAGTGGTGACATTATACAAAATGCTAATTTAGCATAAAGTCATAAACAAAACGATACCAAATTCATTTAATCATCCTTTTTCTCTAAGTCAACTTTGCAAATAATTTTTCTTGTCAAAAAAAAAAAAAACTTGCAAATAATGTTTGCTACCAATCAATTGAGTTGTAGACCAATCCCATTGTTTGATTCTTGAAATACAGATATACATATCTTACAATTTCACATTCATTTATTCCCCTTTGAATCAAAGAATAAGTGTGAAAAATACCCCAAAGCCATTACACAAATTCCTCTCCCCTAGCCAAAATAAATAAAGACGTTTCCGACCCACAAAAGTGGGGTAGAGAAAATTGAAGTAATTTCAACCAAAACTTTTAGAAATATAATTAAAGACACAATGTACATCACTTTTGTCTGCTTCTAAGAAGCCAAATATCATCAAATAGTGAAACTACTAAATGGTGCGACTAGGAGCATACAGGTGTCCTGAAAACCATGCACACAAAACACTTCCTTTGAGTGGAATTCTTTTTATAAACAAATGTTAATATATTGATAAAGTTAGTAATTTTCACTTTTATCAGGATTTTAATTTTGATTTTTTACTTTTTTTTTTTTTTAATATTATCAACTCTTACTTTAAATTAAATCAGTTGAGTTATTTAACCTCGTTTATCCGAATTATTTATAATTGTTCAAAAATTAATGATGTTTTTAATTTTTAATGTAGTATTAAGTTTTTTTTTTAATTGTACAATCTAGTTGATATTATATCCATCAATTTCAAATTAATATATTTTCTTTTATATTTATATTTGTTTTTATTAATGAATAATATTCATTCATTCAAATTGATAGAAATTATATTTATCGATATTATTACAATTTAAAATTGCTAAAAACAATAAAGATGAATATGTGAATAAACTCACAACACTCATGTTAATAGCATAAAACGACAAATGTCTACAAATGTGACGGCCTACAAATATGATAAAGTTGAGGTTGTTCAGAATACTAATGTCTCTCGAGCTGTAACATTACCGACGTCAAAGTCATTGACTAAATTTATACTTGATTAAATCTAATATGTCAATTTAAATCAAAGAACATTGCAACACGCGCGACGAAAAAAATGATATACAAGAATGATTTTTTTTACCAAAAATTAAATAACCCATCTTTAATAAAAAATAAAAAATCAATCAAATAGAAGAGTTTAATGTTTATTGTGATTCCCTTTTATTTTATATTTATAATAGTTCATACACTAATATACTTGATAAAAGTGAATTAATAAATGTCACAGATGAATTTTGTTTGCATGAGATGAGTAAGTACAATAGTACTACACTACTACTAGTTAGCTAGCACCAACTAAACAAAAAGGCATTTCTTTTAGGTAGGTTGCTAGAGGGTTCCTTTATCCCCATCAAGTATTTCCTTTTTTTTATAATTTTCCCAATATGGGAAAACAAGGTTATGTATGGTATCCTTTTAATTTGAACCCTATTGAGCTGAAACTTCTTGCTACGATCATACCCTAAAAAAGATGGAAAAGAGAGGCATATACCCTCCTCTAAGTTAGTGAATATATCCTATTTTCAATTGAAATTGAAAGGAGGAGTGAGTTGTGGTTGAAATTCCTTGCACCCTTTTTCCCGCGTTTACTTTACAGCTAAACTATTTCATATTCTATTATTCATGGAATTTCTTTACGGATTGAAAATAATGTTTAATCTAATGTGTTCATTTTTTCATTTACTATATATATTTATATTCATATGGCTGTTAATATAGATAACCATTTACTTTTTTTTAATAAAAAATAATATAAAAAATTATTTAGGAATAGAATTAAAAAAATAATTTTAATATTCAATAATTCAGTATTTTTTTAGAGTTTGTTTAGAAAAACAAAATATGTTTTGTGTTTTTTCTGTTGTAGTGAAAATTATTATTTAAAAAAATCAGTTATAAATAATATTTTTATTTAGAGCTACTTAAAACAGCTTCTCATTTGAAATAGTTTTTAGATTATTTTTTTTTATATTCTCATTTTTTATCCTTAAAACTGTAACAAATATATGAGAATTTTCAAAAATATTATTTTTTTTAAAAAATTGCTGAAAAAACTATAACAAATGGGCCTTAGTGCACCATTGGTTCCAATTTTGGAGGGACTAACCTTGACATCTTTGAGTGTTATTAAATATAAATTGATTTGATTTGTAAATTAAATTGATTCTAATTTAAAGTTAAGATTTATAGTTTTTCACTTCAACGTAGTTTTTATTCTGTATTTTATTGTTCAATTCTCTTTTATATAATAAATATGTTTAAATATAAAATATTTTACATTCAACTCATTTACAAATAAAATTAATTTTACAAAATCGATTTTTTTACGCCATAACTAAATTTATAATTATGTGCTTTAATTTGGACTTTTACTTAATTCTCTCTTCCATATGTTTCAATGGGTTGACATTCTTTAATTTTGCATTATACCATTTCTTTCAACTTTAATTCTTACTAATCATGCTTTTTAGTAGTAAGAAATTATTTGACTCGATTCAATTACTGAAGCTTGAACTTCAATCCCATTGAGAAAGTAAGGAAAATGGGGTTTTACTTTAAGTTTTTGGACATTAATTAATTTTACTATATAGTGACTAATACATATTCTTTACTTTATGCTTTTTGAGAAAAGGACAATAATTAGGTCGAAATTTTATAAACTAATGTTTCTTAATCTCAATTTGCAAATGTGGACGAATAGGGCTCACCACATTGAAAGGGAATTTGAATAATCTCATCCAATTGGAACATAGAATCTATCCTTTCATTATCTTATTTTTACAGCTATAATATAATAAAAAAATATTACATAGTATTTTTCATCTCTTATATATTATATATTGAGAAGAAAATTTTGACTTGTGCAGTAATTGGCTAGTTTATAAAATTCAATTAGATAAGCATACTTTAATTTTATTATAGGCTTCCAATGAGGTTAAAGGGTCTTATATGTTGTATTTTATCAAGAAAGTCTTAGTCTAACATTGATCTCTATACTTATTAATAAAGATTATATTTTGTATATAATCTTAAATCAAATAAATCTTATCATGAAGATCTTTCGATATAAGACCAGCTAATTATTACCAACTTTTGACTAGAAACCAGAAAATCCTATTAAGCATATGAAAATGACTCCATGCAAATTACAGTTTGTATTATATTTTTTAATTCTTTTTTAGCTCTGTTTTTTCTACTAAATTAATAATTAAACATAGCTCTAGCCATGCAAAACACAACTAATTGACAAATTGCCCAGCATGAAAGTCTTTTGATTTGATCAGAGAAGTTTATCATTAGGGAATATTATGCTATATTTTATTATTATTATTCAAATTAAGATGTTTCCTTAGTCTTAGGAATCTTTTATTAGATTAAGAAAAATTATTTTTATTATAATAAAATGTAATCATATTAGGATTTGCATTTGATTTTAACCAGTGTATTATTTTATATCATAGGAATGTAAATTATTAATTTTAATTGTGATATAGAGATCTGAATGCCAATTTTAAATAGATGTGACACATAGAGAAAGGAACATTGTTTGGCAGCCTCCTATTGAGAGTAATTTAAACTTAATTGATGACTGTTTGTGATCTCAGTTGTGAATGTGTGATTTCAATGCTGGTCGTAGTTAGAACTCTTAAAATGGGTTAACCCATCTGAGTTGGTCTATATGCTTTGGTTCGTCTAAAATGAAACATGTTCAATAGTTCTATATAATTAAGATCATTTAAAATATGTCTCTTAAAATATTTTTATCGTTATATATTTTTGTTTAATGCACATAATTTTTACTTTGTATAAACTTCAATAGTTGTTGTAGTTCTGTTTACGAAATATTTTAAAGATGATTGATAAATATTTTTTGCTTTATATATTTGAGTAGAAACGGTCAGATTATCTTTCTTCCGCTATTTCAACGCACTCAAAATAAAATATTGATGCAAACTTATATTTTATCATGTCATTAACAAATTTTCTCTCATCCTCATTTAAATCCCCCAAATATAAATGATCATCTAAAATATTCGCTAAATCATGATTGTATGTTCCTAAAGAGTATAAATTTGAGTTTGAATGAACATTTACTTTTGTGAGAACAAATTGCTATTGATTTTAATTTTACTTTATATCTATCATCTCTTTCATATTTTAAAATTAATTTGTCTTTTCTTTCTCTTTTTTCAAAAGTTGTATTAGATCTAATGGTAACAATTATTATTCTATTTTGTCTTCATATAATTTTTGTCTATTCGAATACAACTTCTCAAGAAGAAAATATATGCAAAATATATTTAAGATAAAATATCAACATATGTGTATACACTAAAAACTGACAATATCAGTCATTATTAAGATTGTCTGATCAATTGTGAATGTATCAATAGAATCTACAGTCGGTGTAGCAGGAAGTTCACAGTCTACTCCACTCATATCTGATTCAATTTAAAAAAATATATTAATTAAAAAATATATCAAATTTAATTAATATTTATATTATTAATACAATATTTTAAAAAAAATTAATGTAAACTTTTTTAAAAAAATACATTTCAAAATATTCAACATCTCCTAAAATTTCTCATCTTCATCTTTATCTTTATCAAAAGTTTTAAAAAATGTTATTATGTTTCGGAAGTTTTTTTCTTTCAAAGTTTTAAAAATTCAACGTATGGAAAGTTTGCTTCCAAGATGAAATCTTCAAATATTTTTGGGTGATAGATTTCTCACTAAATATAGAGTTTAAACTTAATAATTTTAATATAAATTTTTATGATATTTTAGAGTTATATAAACTAATTTTCCATTCAAATTATCCCGTAACTAATATGATCAGAATAAAAAAAATAAAAAAAAATAATTTTATATAATTTAAGGAACCCCATGTGGTCCACCGATAAAACGAAAAAATTGGCCCAAAACTAAACCTCTTAGCGTGTTCATTTATCTTTTGATAATATTTATGTGAAATCAAGCACATGTCACGAATTTATGAGTAATTTTAGGTGTATCCTCCATAGTTGGTGTATGTCACCCCTAATAAAATATTTAATATATAAAAGTAATTTTATTTATTATTTAAAATTTGTTTGTTAAAAATTTTCAAAATTATTTATTAATAAATTAATAATACCAATGGTGGTTGAAGGAAAATTGCGAGTAAAACAGAAAAATGAAATAGATAAAAATTTATAAGTCTTATTTATTTACACTTTTAACTATTCATTAAATTATTATTATGTGTGTGACCTTTTCAGTTCTCGTAATTTTGAAGATTATCCAAGTAACGAGAATGTTATGTGATCTAATGTAATATTTCTTTAATATTGATATTGTGCATAATATCTTTTTTTCCGTCATATCTAACTTGAACTCAAGACATAAAATGTGTCACACTTGTATAGTTCGATCTCATATGTCAATCATGTCCCTCAACATGACTCATTGAATGTGTAGTTAATCAACTTTATAATCGTTTTGTTATAGACAATGTTTGACAACAATAAAACAATCAACTCTTCCTCTATAGATCATATTGGTTTTTGGTCTAAGGGTAGCATACATCCATCCTAATGCATATCTATGTTATGACTTGAATTCTCATATTCATAACTTGTGAGATACAACTATCGGTCGACACACGTAATAGTCTCAATTGTATTATTATTGTCATCTATAATAATACTCGACTATAAATTATTTGAGAGTGAAATTCTATAGTATCTCACAATTGAATCATTCATTCGATGTCTTGTCAAAATGAATTTGACTCAAGGACTTTATTATATTATATTATATTAGATAAACATAGTAATTTAAATACTTCATATTATAAATAAAGAGCACAATAAAAGTTCTAAACTCAAAAGTAAAACATTGATCTTAATTTAGAAATCACATCAACAGTGATGGGAGGCGGTCGACCATCGTAGAGTCGTTGGAGCTCTGTCTTTGTCCACCATGGGTCTTTGAAACTCCGTAGCCGAACATTTTGAGTCATCTCGAACTCCGCCGCCGACCGACCACCATCAACCACCACGATAGTGTGGACTGTCAAATAGGTGTATAACTATCACTACTCCAAATTTATTACGAGAGTTCTCGTTTTTAATCCCCTTTTCTTAAAAAAAAAAACATACAATGAAGTTTTATTTGTTAATATTTTTTTATAACAATAAGGTCGAGGCCAAAAAAAAAAAACGAACTGTAGAGAAAATAATCGGGAAAGATACTCCTAAAATCATCAGCTAAAACCTGTACTACCTAAGAAGAGACTCATTAAAAAACACACACAACTTATTTGAAACACATCATAGTTTAGCAAAAATACCAACACAACTATTTATTTCTTGATATACTGTTCCCTCCAAATACTATTATAAGCAAAAAAAATTACCTTCACAAATATTAAAAAATTTATTTAAATGCAATAATTTTCTAGATTTTCATATAAAACAGAAGACAAATTTAATGTCAAATATTCAACTACTTGTATTAAATGTTTTTGAAATATATATTAGAAATAATAGCATTAAATGATACATAAATAGTTAACTTTTATCTATAATATTGATTAAAATTTAAATTTATAATAGTAATTAGATAA
This sequence comes from Cicer bijugum, assembly GCA_037974875.1. NCBI lineage: Eukaryota > Viridiplantae > Streptophyta > Magnoliopsida > Fabales > Fabaceae > Cicer > Cicer bijugum. The sequence goes on from JBBPBT010001185.1 coordinate 1,382,218, forward strand.
AGTATGTGAATAATTTGAACTTCCTAGTTAAGATTCAATAATTGGTTTATTTTCATGGTAATGCTCCAACCTTGTGCACTCTCTATCTTTGTTTCCGCGTTGACACGACTCCCAACGTACATCTATGTAGATGAGCCATGTGGTAGCTTGATACCTTCCCCGAGTTTAATATTCATTCATCTTTGAATACAAACACTCAAAAAATCTCATTTATAATTAATTATTGGAGAGTCGAAAAAACACGAGTCAGATGTTATAAGATATTAAGATTTTAGATTTATAGATCGTAGCTCTTATATATTCAATATTTAATTTATATATAATTATTTTTAAATTTAATTATTTACATTTGAACCAAATAATAATAATAACAATAAAATTTATTCAAAATATATATATATATATATATATATACATATATTTTAATTAAATAGACTTCTATAAAAATATTAATTTTATCTATTTAAAAAAGTCTAAATTAAAATCAGCCTAGACTAATTTGCATACCCCTTTGGGCATAGCTTATTCCACCCCTACATGATAGTCCAAAAACTTTCAAGAGAAACCAAGTGCTAATAGGTTTTCCAAAACAATATCAAATTAAGAAGGTGAAATTCTTTAAGTAGAAGCAGCTCAAGGAAAAAGAGCTGTATCTTAACTCTGGAGCGGCAGCAAAAATACAAGAAAGAAAGCAAATTTCTTTTTTTTTTTTTTGCAAAAAAATAATTAATAGAGAAAATAACAAAAAGAGAAAAAAGAGTCCACATTTTCACAAGTTGCCTAGTGTGTACAACAAATTTAGAAGTGAAAAGGGAATAGGAGTGTTTCTCTTTTGTTTTTCTTCTTAAATAATTAATAAAGTAATTTAAATACGGCGATTAGACACATAGTTTATTATGATGAAATTTCAAATTTAAATCTAAGTCACATTAATTGTAATGTGAAGGAAAGATCTAATTATTTGTATTAACTTAATTAGTGAAGAGTGTGGTCCTCAATCGTATGCAAATATGAAACACATGTATATACTCCTTATACATGAAATCTTTATACGAATCAAACAACTAAATTATGGGAGAAGTTATGGGAAGAAGAATAAAAAGGGAATAGGGTGGGTGGTTGAAGTAGCCATCAATATGTTAGAGGATATTCAGAGATCTTTTTTATTTTGGCTTATATTAGATATCTTAGTCATTAATTTATAAAATTGTGCACTAATTAATTAATTATTTTACATTAGTTTATTATTTATTTAATTGAATATATAAATTTATATCATATTTAATATGATTTATCATCTCGTTTATCTTGTTATTCACAAAAGTATACATCATCCATTGATCAAAATACAACTCTAGCACTCTTCTTCTCCATCTATTGAAGAGGGGAAATTTACAATAATTTTTGTCTTAAATCACTCCTCTTAGTCGTTTTTCTTTATTATTTAAATAAGTGGATTCTACACATATTTAATTTTTTTTTTTTTATTTTTTCTGTGATTTCGTCGTCCTCTAAGTGCGATGCGTTTTGATATTATTATCTGTATTAATGTGATATTTGTTTGGTTTAGATTAGTAGAGTATCTTTGATTCATTACATATTTCAATCAATGACTTTGACATGTTCAACATTGCAATTCGGAGATATAAATATTACAAACACTTATATTTTGTCATATATGTAGGGATGTTGTTGTTTTGTGTTAAACCGTCGTATTGTACTATTAATTTGGATGTTGTAAATTTGTTCACATATTCATCTCTTTTTGTTTTAACGATTTTGAACTTGTATTGCATTGATGTATTTATCGATTTAAATGAATAAATATAGTCCTTATTTAGTAAAAAATAAATATATTTTTAATTATTTTTCTCTCGATAATAATTTCTATCTAGAGTTGTAATAGTTTAAAGATAATTTTGGTCATTTATCTTTTATCAAATATTTATTTTGGTCGTCTTTTGCCTTTTCTTAATTCATTTTAGTTTTTTATCTTTTATAAATAATGAATGGTAGTCTTTTTCATCGTAACTCTTTTAAACAACGGTATAGTTATTGTTATAAACTATTGAGGTCTAATGTTGGATCACTTGTAAAATTAAGTGTGCAATTTTAATATGAATGAGATGAAAATACAATAAACTTTGATAAA
>JBBPBT010001185.1:1384738-1413142 GCA_037974875.1 Cicer bijugum
ATTTGCAATACTCTAAAATATTATTTAAAAAAAAACACATGATATTTGAGGGGACTATACCAAAATTCAAATTGCATTATTTAACAAAATTAAAAAGTTTTATTATGAAGATACGTAAATAAGATTTAGAAAAATGCTAACAAATATCTTTTAGACACTTGATTAAAAACTAAAAATATAAATTTTATATTAAAAATTATGTTTTAAAAATTTTAAAATATTTTAAACTCGTGTTTTTGAATGTAAAATTTTTTATTTTTAATTTTTTAAGCGAAACCTTTAGAGCATTTATTAGTATAATTCTAATGTTTATAATCAGATAGGATGCCTTCAATCTTGTTGAGGCTTTGAACTAAATTTATTGAATTGGAATACCCTTGTACTAATTTTAATTCATCTCGCAGTCTATATTTCATTCCTATGGTTATATTGTTGGAGTTAATACCTCTACATAGCACTCGTCACTGAAATTCAATTAGATGACATCCATAAGACAGGTAACTCATTTCACAATTGTAATACATGGAACACAATCAATATATCTTTTGACAAAGAAAAAAAATATTAAATTAAAAACAAAAAGTTAATTATAAAACCTAATCATATATTTAGTCCAAAATAACAATTTTACAAGAATTCAATATGATAATTTAACTAAAATAATTATTAATTAAAGAGTAATAACAAATACTAAAAAAAAAATTATGGAGACTGTGTTAGACTCTCACAACAACGTGACAAATTATTATTTAAATATCGTTTGAGAAAAATATTTATATTTAATGATCGACATGTCTCAAATAAAATTATCTTTAAAATAAATAAAAATACATAAATTAATTAATATAAAAAATAAAAAAATAGTAGAAGTACACGCCATAGTTATTTGTTTGTAAGGATAATAGAAGCTATATAGTTAATGGTATCAATAATTTTCACATGAAAAAAGCATCATATCATATGAGCGCGTAGATTAGTGATGTATAACTATACGTGAAAAGGCATCATGTGAGGGCGTGGATTTAGACGTGCGAATTAAACTATATTTCTGTTGCGTTTATTATAATTTTTTTTTCTAAAATAATCAATTTTTAAAAACAAATTTAATCACTTTTCAAAGTTTTATTTGTTTCTTATACTTTTTCAAAACATAATCTAAAACGTGTTTCAAATAAAAAATTGTTTTATAATAGTTTAAAAACAATATTTTTATAAAAATTGAAATAAATATTAATAAAAATTGTTATAAAATAAAATTTAAATTATTAAATAATAAAATGACTTTTATAAAATATATAACAATAAATAAAAAATAAGATTGAAATTGATCTAATTTTGTTCATAGTTGCAGTCGCTAGCGAGTGATGACTATTGAGTGGTAAGTGATGATAACTATTCAGTTGTAACCCCACCAACAAGTACAAGGTCCACACCCTATTATTATTGCCTTGGTTCACTTCATCTCTATTCTATATGCTCCAATTTGCTATTATTTTATTATATAAAATACATTTTATCTTTTATTATAATAACCTTTTTTCTTTAATCAGACATGGGGTCACTGCATTATAAAACATGATGCTGTCCTTTTCCTACCTTTGTCTTTATTTTACCATTCCTTACATCATTTTTTCGTATTTTTATTTTATATTTCGAAATTCATTTTCAAACAATAAAATGTTTATTAGAATACGGTATGTTTTGATTTTTTTTTATATTTTTAAACTATTTATAAATTATGAAAAAAAAGTAAAAATTATATTATATTTTTTATTTCTAAATTATTTTTAGTTGACTTTTTAAAAATATTCATTTTATTTTGTGTATTTATTATTTCTATATTTTAATGCAATAATTTTTTAATTTTTTTATTTAAATTGATTTTTTAAGTTATAAACGTACGATACTTTAGTTTTTTATCTATCTTTTTTTCATCAAAATATAATATTGAGTAAAAAATGTTTGACAAACTCAAATATAAAACTTCAAAATATCATATATAAATTAAAAGATAAAAAAAATTGAGAGCTTAAAAATTCTAAAATTTGTAATTTAAAATGTAACTTAGTAAAAAATAAATGATAGGCAAAGACAAAAAAATATACAGTGTGACACATAATTTGTGTATTTTGATGTTGAAATAAAAGAATTGAATATTATATAATATTATAGTATGATATAAATTCCCTTTCATGTTGGTCTTAAATTCATCAAACCTCAAACACCACCCTCACAAATCTTTACACACACATTCTCTCTCTTGTTTCTCTTACCTCAAGTGCAACAAAAACAACTGTTTTTGTCTTGTTTCCTTTGTGTTTCTTCAATCAAACTGTGATATTTCAATACTCTCTCTCTCTCTCTCTCTTTCTCTCTTTGGTGTGAAAATGTTTGCAGAAACTGGTCTTCTCTTCCCATATTTGCAGAATTACTCTCATGAGTTTCAACAACTTGAAGAGTATTGCATGACTCACAAGTCCAATGCTTCAATGGTACCCTCTATTTTTCTCTCTTGCTATTTCCAATTACTTTGATTTTTTTATTTTTTTTTCTCTGCTTTTAACACTTTCTATGCTCCTTTGAACTGCATTTGCTTAATGAGTTTTTACTAATTTTGTTTCTTTATTTTTCTTTTTGTTTAATTCTTTGTTCTGAATGTTTCCTAATAGTTAAGTTTTCTAGGGAGCAAATGGGACAGAATAAAATATAAAATAAGATTTACTTCAACTAAATATGCCCATATTTGTACTTTAATTTTTCATTTTCCTAAATATGGAAACTCTCTTTTATCTTTCTTTATAAATATCTATCTATATATAGTGAGTGATTTTTAGTCTTATGCGGATGGATGGTCACCATTAATTTTAATCATACTAATCATGATCATTTATTTATCAACATATTGTTAACTTTAATTACTCTCATATTTCATTTCTATGAACTTTTTATTGAAAATATCAAGCTTAAGAAGGAAAATTAATCAGTACATGTTTTGAATCAAGGAGAGTTTGAAGAAATCACAATAGCACCATGATTCAATCGAAACATGCGTTTAATAAGTTAATAAGTAGAAGATTTTACTTAATCATTAAGTAAAGATTATTCATTTGATTTATTTTTTCACCTTGAACTTAGTGTATGTTTGGTTTCCCATTAGAATTGATAAAATCACTGTGAGTCAATGTTATTTTGCAGAAGCTACAGTCTGTACCTTTTGCAAAATCACGGTGGCTTACCATGATTTTCTCATTACCACTGTGAAATCAATGTTTCTACACAGTCATACTCATAACACAAGTGGAAACAGCTAGAGTTACCTTTAAATGCTGGATCTAGAAAAGTGTTTCAAAAGGAAATAAAAGTGATAAAGATGGAAAGTGTTTTCATTGTGATACTTCCGTGTTCTTTAATTTTTCTTCAATTTTATTAATTGGTTTTATGTTGTGAAAGTGTGAACTCATAGTGGAGTTTGCCTTTTTCTACTCCACTAAGAGGAGGTTTATTGAAGAAGTAAAAAGTCCTATTATTCCCTTTTTTATTTCTTTGTAACATGGAAAAGGCTATATGAAAAGAACTAGTGATTGCACAAGTTAATAATTTCTTTTTGGTCTTTTGTGTGGTACTAAATATATAGTTGCAAAAGAGGAAAATCAAGCTATTTTTGCTTCTAGTTTTGTTCTTCAACAATTAAAGATAAAAGTTTTGGTGGGTTGGTTTTCATATTGTGTTGATTTGTCTTTTGGTCACTCAAATTGAAACAATTCTAAAGGCATTAATTTAAGATCCTTTGATCGACTTGGATTTGGATTCTCTTTTGTCTGTATAGCTTCTCCAGCCGCACCTTGATGTTGGATTAACTTAACAACAGAGCTTATTATATCTCAGTTGTTAGGTTAATCCAGTGACTGATGTGCAGTTGGAGAGGCTGCAAAGGTAACTGAGGATCCGGATTATATTTTGATACTTGTTCACATTTTTATCTTCGAGAATTGCGTTAACCATGGTTCAATGTTGTGTGTTTTCATAAAGGAAGAAAGTTTGGAATGACCTATAAGATTGTGGAGGTGAGTAATAGTCCAGTTCCTTGTGGACTGAATTAATGTCTGATTGCAGTTTGAAATGTTTCAGCCATCAACAAACAATTGGGCTCTTTCAAAGTCAGCTTTTTTTGGGTGAAGCATGGGCTTTGAATTTGCAATCATGTACCTAATACCAATTCAAATCATGCTCTTCCTTTTCCATGTGAAGGTTCAACTGAATTTGTATTCACACCTTTCGTTTACGCAACGCATCTGCTATGTTGTATCAATGTGCTGGTTTTTTTTTTTTTATGGTAGTATTCACTTTCAAATTTGAAGTGAAAGAAAAAGCTAGAAAATCCTTGTAAGAAATGTGCAATTTGGGTGGTGGCTTTAACAACTACGTTACGTGATGGAATGATGCAAATTTTATCATAAAATTTTCCGCATCATTGGTCCAAGGCGCCCCATGTAAATCATGGATGGTAACCCATACCTATTTAGCACCGATACTTTCAATTGAAAGCGTGTATGGTGTCTGACACCTAGGCAACACCAACATATGTGATTACATTAAATCACTTTATTTTCTTAAATTATTGCTGGTGTTCTGTATGTCAGTGTCACGTCTGGTGTCTTTATAGACCCATACTGCATTTGGAATCAACTAAGGCATTTGTCTATAACTTTAGCTGTTTTCTTTTAAGACAACCTTTAGTTGTTATTACAATTATTTTCACAAATACAATACTAATATTTAACATGAGATAAAAAGTTATGATACTTCCTATTTCTGGTTCATAAAACACATGGTGTGTCTTTTGTCTATTGTCATTCTATGTATCTTTGTTAACTGTTCTTTTATTTTGTCTTTGAATACAGAGTGACCTTGTTCAATCATCTGCAATGTCAGAATTCGATTTATTTGTTGAGGGAGATCTGTTCAAAGCACCCGAGACTATTATCGAAGAACCAGCGATGAACCTTGATCCAATGCAAGCAGCGATGTCAATGATATCTTGTGGGGAAGACATCTCGTCGCAGGGTTTAAAATCTTCAGATATTGATGTACTTCAAAATGAACAGCTTTTGAGTGAGGTATACTATGAGTGCAAGAAAGATATGTTGGAAAAGGCGGCTATAGAGTCACCTCTGTCTGAAATTCTGGAAATCAAGATTCCTGCTCTGAACATAGACGAAAATCCGATTCAAGAAAACAAACCGCTTCCTGATTTACTATTACCAAAGAGTGTCAGTTCAGGAAGTTTGAGTTCAATGGATTGGATGCATGGAGCTGCAATGAAGCCTGCTTTTCTTGATTTCCCTGGAATAGATTTCAATGCGGTTTATGGCATGCGGAGAGCGTTTAGTGAAGGCGATATAAAGGTCAACCTCAATAATTCATGTATTTTGTGTATGCTTAACATCTATGGTCGCTTTGCGCTCGATCCTATATGTTAACGTATCTACTATATAGCACCGACACTTCAGATTGAAGGCAGATACAACACTGACTCTTGTGATTACATACAATCACTTCTAATTTTTTTAAATTATCAGTGTGTTTGTGCTGGTGTCGTATTTGGTGTCTGCGTCTGGGCTTCATAGTGTATTTGGACTCTGATCCTCTTTTATAGCACTGCACTGGTGCAGTGGTTGCAAAGCTGTTAGATCTGGGTGGATCCAATATTGCACTCAGATCCAACGGCTCAGTACCATGTGCAGCACTGCATAAGATATCAAATCCGATGTGTTTACCGATAACTACATACCTTTTTGTCATCTCAACAAGATTTGGTTTATGATTGATACTTTACTTTTTATAACAGACTCTTGGAAATGGTAACATGAATGTTTGCCAATCTACGCTTGAGAGGCCTTTTCTTCTCAGCAGCAACTGCACTAGCGAGCAACGGCAAGAAAAACTCTCCAGATACAGGAATAAGAAGACAAGGAGAAACTTTGGAAGGAAAATCAAGGTAAACAAATTGAGAATTCGCTATAGAGATTTCGACTCCAAGATTTTATTGAATTCATTTAGTTCAATTATTTGCGACCGAGTCTCTAATTATGTCTTCAATGAGTAGCTTAGTGTCTTGTATAAATAATCAATACATGAACTTTCGAAGCTTCATACATGTCGTTACCGGTTGCTTTTTGTTTTAACGACCAATGCGACGAAAATCTGCTTCAGTAACTAACATGCATCAAACTTAATATTCACGTGATTCCGAACTCATCTAATAATGTTGTACGGTTTCAGTATGCTTGCAGGAAGGCGCTCGCCGACAGTCAACCAAGAATCCGCGGAAGATTTGCAAAAACGGAGGAATTCGATGTCAAGAGACAATGACCGACCGGCTCATTAACTGAATTAGTTGGAAGAGCAAGAAAGTAGAAATCAAGTTGATGCATCAAATCAAGAAAAATGGGAAAGCTTGGCAGTGGTATATGTGCATGGAATTTATAAACTTGGTTGAATTATAACTTGAGCAAGTATATCCTGGAATAAGAAATCAAGTTCCTTCTAATTATGTTGTAGTAGCCTGTTATTTGTAGATGGATATGACCTTCTAGATATGTACATAGGTTTGATGAATAAAAGAATGAAAAGAAGAAGAAAAAAATGAATATGAGGCTGTATCTGTGAACTTTTTCTTTAATTGTGTTATGTGAAATAATGATGTTGAGAGTTTAGAATTATTTGCTAACAATAATGGGTGGAAATGCTGACTTTAGTCCACAGTGATTCATATAAATTGACATTAATTTGTACTAATCAAACATTTCATAAATTCATGAAATCATTATCATATATCCAAGAACAGCATCAATGAAAAACTATGATTTTCAAACCTCTGATATTACATGTAATTTACAATATTACCTCCCTTGCAAGTTGTGGGCTTTGCAATTAAGATATTTCATGATGTGGACTGTTGCATTATTGATTATATATATCATGCAGTATATCTTTATCAAATATCATAATTAAGCATCATACATCATCAACCGCACTCCAAGTGCCTCATTTGTATATGTATACATTTAAAAATGCTAACAAATGTCGTTGGATTACGAAGCTCGCATACTTTAAAAATAGAGACGGATTTGTATCAGATACATATTTGACACCAATATTTTACAGATATATATCTCAAAAATATCAAAATTATTATTTTAATGTTTTAAAAATTATTTTATTTAATATTTTTAAGATATTTTATGGATACTAGCAGTTACGAAACTTTTGAAAATTAAGAAAGAAGGTGAAATAATTTTTTTGACATCAATGAAGATGTTGTACATATCCACTTGGAAAAATTATCTCAAGACTTCCTTTTTTTAACATGAGACAATTAAAATTACTTTTGAATTGTAAGCTATCAAATAAAATCAATATTTTTTTAATTTCTTTTAATGATATTTTTGTTGATATCTTTACATGAATTAAAATATATTATAAAAATTATGATCATTATAATTATATATTTACGAAGAATGATTAATATATCTTTTTATGTTTTAAATAACAAAAATTTCACGTTTCAAAAAATCTTGAAAATAATTGTTCTATTTATATTGCTAAAAAGAAAAAAGAATACACCTTTCAATTGTAGCTCAGACAATTCGATGTAGGGGTAGAGCTAGATATGTCTCATCCATCATAAACTTATGCAACTCCTGAAATATATTCTAATGGTTCAAATTACACTTTATATATACTAGAATAGAATTGTGTGTAATCTATCCCACCTAAGACTCTAACTTTTTCAATCCATACCCTACTAGCACACTCTATGTAACAAGTACTATTTTTTTTTTTGTCATTAAATGATATCCTCGTTATAGTTTATTTTACATATATTGTGAAATAATTTTATTACCTCTCGGATAAACAAATACATTGCTTTTGTTCCACTATTAGGAGAATTAGATAAATAATTATTGTTTTCGAAATAAAATATAAATAAAAATGATAGATGAAAAATTGATACATGTGTACTAAATACTTAAATAGATACATCAATTTTCAAATTACTATTTTGTTTATATTTCATTTCAAATAAAATATTTAAAATAACAAAATATATACTGGATCTCGTTCTAAATATCAAAACATTTTAATTAACAAAGTCTGTTAGTGTCTCCAATAAAATTAAGATATTAGACATGTGGTACTTCATGATCAATTTTTCTTCATCTTTTCTCAAGATATAGAATAATATTTGTTCATATATATAGTACTCTTTCAACTAGGAGAAGTTCTCCAGCTTGAACATAAACCTCATATCAACCCATTTGCAAGGGTCGCCCACTAATCTTTATTCATATTGTACTATTTGAGATTTGTTTGGCTTGAATTGGCTTCTCAGCATCATAGTTCGTGCTTTCAAGAATTTATTTGAACAAATATCAAATTCAGAAGAAAAAAAATCATTAGTTAATCTAATATTTGGTCATTGAGTTTCTTCTCTGACCAACGTGTATAAAATATATATATTAAAAATATCAATGAGCAAATAGATATATTTTAAGTGAATTCCAATTACTTTAGTGAATGACAGATACATACTTTCACCTATAAAAAAAAAATACATTATCATAATACGATGACCAGTATTTATATACTTTTAAGAGTTTTATCTAACGGTGAAAGAGATCTTAAATTCTAAAATATCCTATTATAGTGCTTTTGGAAGAAAATAAATCCAATTTTTTTCCTTCAATCAAAGGAAGGTCTAAGTACCAATGACTATTGCTTTTAACCTATGGACCATTCTGTAGAACTTAAAAGCCAACAAGAAAAAATAAACTAAAAAGACTAGTCCATTAAATACGTGAGCTCTCTAACATCTTAGTTCATCAAATTTATGTAGATGTTCTATCAATAGTGCATCTGGATAAATATCCTTTGGTTAATAAAAGAGAAAAGTGTTCAACAACTCAAAGTGAAGGACAACACAACACGCAAGCATTTATCTACCCTTGGATCTCCACTGCCAGGTTACAACAACATTTATGTGCTTAACAACCTCGTACCTCGTTCATTCATCTCAGTTTGTCTTCAAAACAAAAACATCACTAACTATGTCATTCATGAATACTACTCATATCATAGATCCAATCCAGGTTTCAACTTCAAGTAATCCATTCCGATTTCTCATTCTCGTTCAGATATAATCCAAATTACTTTATTTCATACTATTGTATCATTCATTGTCTTGCTCTTACACCCCCCTTTTAAAAAATAACATAAAATTGTTGTATGTCTACATATTTAAGGTATATTCTCCTATATATACTTACTTACCTTGTACGGTTTACAAAACGGAGCATATTTGGATTCTTTCTACCTTAAATATTTTATCTAACGCAACAATCACTGTTCACTTCCACAGCGCCACCATCATCGTTTTCCTCTTCAACCAAAATAATAATAAGTAAAAATAAAATAAATTACTTTTATTTATTAAAAATCAAAATATGGAGAAGATGACGGTGGCCGTGGCCGTGGCTTCCGGTCTTCCACCACCATTCAAAACCGATTAATTTTTAATAATAAAATGAAAACAATTTATAAATAAATCGAGATGTGAAGTGAAGTTAGTGATGTAGTGAGAATTAACAAAATAAAAAGTACAACGAAATTAAATTAAACATGTTGAATATATGCTTCTACCCTGTTCTTTAATTTCAGATACAACACTACACATGCTTCATACTCCATTACAACATTATAAATTCCAAAAACTAAACCCAAACTTTTATTTTTCAAAAAAAAAAAAGAAAATATAAACCTTCAAATTCAGAATAAATATGTTTGCTTCGATTTTTCCAAAAAACAAAATGTTTGATTCATACTGCTCGTGCTAACTGCTTTCACTGTTCCGTCATTGTACAAAATGAATCGTAATCGTAATCTAAAAAATCTTCACCATATCAAAAACACAAATCAATATCCTTCCGCAAAGAAAAAAAAAACCCGAAATCACAAATTAAGCTGAACAACAATGTAAACACTAATTGTCACATTAATATCTTTATATCTCCAAATTTCACGGAAGAAATAAAAATATATGAAATCTTATTTAAATTCTCTTCAAATAATAATAATAACAATAATGTAGCATAAAGTTGGAAAACTCTGCAACTAACCAACCCGGCCCATAAACATAACCAGAATAAGAATCGCCATACTCAACTTCTTTGCAGAAAATTTCGGTGCCATCACGTGACGCTCAAGTAATCATCATCGCATAAATAAATAAATTAAATGCATTCATCCATTAACATAACCTCCTACTTTTCCTCTCTAAGAAAAAGCTCAATAATATTTATTCAATTTTTATTTACTAATACATTGCAACTTATATCATCATAATTTTATTTTTAATTATTTCTCTTCAAAACAGATCCCTCTTTCTTCTTTCTTGTACTCTCTGTTTCATTCGATCCCCTCCGTCGTCCAAATTCGCCGACATTCTCCTAACTTACTAATCTCTTTCGCTCAAAACCTTTTTCGCGTTTTCTCATCACACGATTTCAATTTTCAACTTCTCTGTTACTCTGTTTCTCGGGAATTCAATTTCGTCTCAAATTAGGGTTTATGTTCTGTAGTAATTTCACGGAAACGTTTTCATCAATGCGAATTTGATTATTGATTATTGATTCCTTCTTTCGAGAATGATAATTAAAAAGAATCTCAAATCCGAAATGCCGACTCGGAAACGGCGTAGACTCGGTAATTCGGAGGAAAACGAGTCAAAGTTGACTCGGAACAAGAAAAAGACCAAATTAAACGGAAATTATCCGTTGAGTCTTCTCGCCGGTGCAATTCCCGCTAGTCTTAGCGGTTTACTTGGTGCTACCGTTGCAACCACCGTGGCATCATCGGAAAACGGATTTTCTGTATCCGACGGAAAATCCGATATCAAGAATGCGACTGTGGCAACCACCGGGACGCGGCCTCCTCTGATAAGAACCTCGCGCGGCCGCGTTCAAGTGCTGCCGTCGCGGTTTAATGATTCGGTTATTGCAAATTGGAGGAAAGATGGAAAGAGTGCTGCCACTGCCGCCTCCACTAGCTTTGGTGAATTTGAATTTGAAGAATTCAGTTTCAATAATTGCAGCGGAAAAGGAAAGAGCGGGACGGGGACTGGTCGCCGTAACCGGCCCCGCGGTTATTCGGTTTTGTGTGAGGAGGTTTTGCATAAGAATTTTGGTAAGGAATTGAGTTTGCGTGAGTTGTTTGAGGAATCAAAGTTGAGTAATGGAGTTTTGAAGAAAGAGGAGGTTGAAGAGGAGAAGAAAGAAGGGTATTTTGGACCACAAGATTTTTATGCAGGTGATATAATTTGGGCTAAGGCTAAGAAAAAGGAACCTTTTTGGCCTGCAATTGTCATTGATCCTATGAGTCAAGCACCTGAGCTGGTTATGAGATCATGTATAGCTGATGCTGCTTGTGTCATGTTTCTTGGCTACTCTAGGAATCAAAACCAAAGGGTATAGTATGAAATTGAATTAGTACTAGTTATGTATATATGGAAAGTTTCTTTAGTGTATCTTTTTAATATAATGGCTATTTATTGTGTGTGTCTTTAATGGTGCTAAGCAGGATTTTGCATGGGTGAAGTATGGAATGATTTTTCCATTTGTAGATTATGTTGACAGGTGTGGAATTTTTTGTTTTTGAAAATTGCTATTTGTTTTACATTGTATTAGAATTGTTGTTTTGGTTTTTCTTACTGGAAGAGTTTATGCTTACTAGGAATGATGTTATTTGTTTTACATTGTATTAGACCTGTTGTTTTGGTTTTTTTTTGAAAGAGTGTGTGTTTACTAGGAATGATGTTATTTTTGTATTAGGTTCCAAGAGCAGTCTGAATTGAGTTACTGTAATTCCTCTCAATTTCAAACGGCAGTTGAGGAGGCGTTTTTGGCTGATCAGGGGTTTGTAGAGAAATTGATGGTGGATATAAATACCGCGGCTGGTAATAATGATTGCAGTAATAAGTCTAGTCTTAATGGCTTTCAGAATGTCGTTGCTTCAAACCAGAATGTGGGACGTCCTGTTCAGAAGAAGGTAAGTCAGCTACATGGCATATTTTCTTTTATTTTTGGGATTTGCATGGCTTTCAGTGGCTGTTAATGCGGTTATGCATTGTATTTCAATGGTATTTAAGGAAACCAGATAAATTCCAAGTTAATTTTGCAACTGAAAATCGACTCAGTCACTACTTGGTCCTTTTCTGAGTACTAGTCTTTTGACTTGTAGATTTGACATACTGATTTATTCTGCTTAGATAGTGCAGTTATTATGCAATTCTCCATACTAAACTAAAATGGTGAATCAATGTAGCCTGCTGATATATGGTCAAATTGAAATAACACTTTATTGTTATGAATTCCATATGTAGGAATTACCTGACAGGAAGAAAAACGCACGACTTTGTGAAGAATGTGGGTTGGACCTTCCTTTCAATATGTCAAAGAAAACAAAGGATTTGACTCCTAGTGGTCAATCACTATGTAGAACATGTGCTAAGGTTTGTATGAATTTCCTTTTTCTTCTAACAATTTATATTTAAATCTGAAATGGAAACATTATTAATTGAAGTACTGTATTTGTTGTAAAAAGTCATATATTCGTCTTTGAAATCAATTTCTTTTTGGACAGCTAACAAAATCAAAACATTATTGTGGCATATGTAAGAAAGTTTGGAACCATTCGGATAGTGGGAGCTGGGTGAGTTAGTTGTCCTTGTATCTTGTCATCTATTTAAACTATTGTCTTGTTTGGCTCAAAAACTTTATTTTTGAGGTATTAAAATTTCCCCCCTTCCGGATGTTCGCCTTGAATTAGGTCCGTTGTGATGGATGTAAAGTGTGGGTGCATGCCGAATGCGACAAAATCTCCAGCATCCTTTTCAAGGTTTGTCCATTACTCCGCTACACTTGATGTCTAATCTCTTTGTGGAATTTGAAGCTCAGAAAGAAACATTTTGTTTTATTCTGATTTATATAATCTGTTTCTTGAAGAATCTTGGAAGCACTGATTATTTCTGCCCTGCTTGCAAAGTGAAGTTTAACTTTGAATTATCCGATTTGGAAAAACCACATCCAAAAGTCAAGTAAGTTTATAGATATTTGTAGCCTAACTTAGTAATTCCATGTAACTTTTCATGAAGCTAATCCCATTGTTTAAGAGTCACCTATGTTTTCCCTCTTAACATATTTCTTTAGTTTTTTGAACATAGCTTTTGTTGAAGTTGTGGGATTTAAGAGTTTGAATATTATTGGAATAGTTTTATGCTAACTTGATACAAAAGACTCAATATTAATCTCTATTTATAGAGATACATAGACTCAATCCTAAATCAAGAACAAATCATAATAATAAAGAGAGATATTCTAAGATATCTTTGTGATTATAAATTGATCCTAGGAAATAGTCAAGCTACTCTAATATAATATAAAAGATTTTATAAGATATTTTCTAATATTCTAACAGCTTTGTTTTGCTTCAAGTAGTTTGTATTTCTGACTATAGTGGAGGTTTTTGGTATAGATGGAACAAAAACAATGGGCAGCTAGTACTTCCGAACAAAGTCACTGTTCTCTGCAATGATGTGGAAGGCATATATTTTCCAAGCCTTCACTTGTAAGCATAAACTCCTACATAAGTGTTTTTAACATATTTTGTTTTCTATTTTGTGCTGTGTTTATCACCATAATTTTAATCTGTTATAGTTATTGATTACTCATGATTAGTTGCTTTGCTTGTAAAATATGTAGCAAGTAGTAACAGGTTAATACCTTTTTTAGATTGGTAACTATAACAACTAACCACTGTCCAAAATGCTATCTGATATTCTGATTGTGTTCTTCTCTTAAAAAAGGAGAAAATGGCAGTAGCTCATTAATGGGCTTTTCATTTTTACTAAAATGAAAAACTGATGGGAATTTTTAACATACTGCGTTTAGTAGTTTGACAGAAAAGTTATGTCCAATGGATTTTATTTCTTGCTCTAGGCAAAGTATTGCTAATTTTCATAAATTCCATTGCTGTCCAGATTTCAACCAAAATTCATTCTAAACATGGTTTTCTTTTGTTTCTGTCCCTGTTTGGTTAAACAATTTAAAACAAATGCAATATTCCCGTAGAGCGTTTTAAATACTTGCTACTCACACAAGTGAAGTTTATAATAAACTGAATAGTGTTTTGATATGCACTTTGAAAAATGTGTATAAAATATAAGCATTTGGAATTTTGATTAACAAGGCTACATGTTAAGTTGTTTTTATCTATTGCAAAGGCACCTCATGAAAATATGCCTAAAACATCTTATTTATGTGTCAGTGCCTTTTCATAATTGAAACGAAAATAGAATGCTTCATAAATGATTGTGCCAATTAATATCTATTATCCCTTCTCGTTCATACTTCACATAAACAAATTTAAGTATATTGGTTAAATCTATTTCAATTTGTTTGGATTATTTTAGTTAGACACATTTAGCTTTGATACCCAAATACTTATACCTGCACTGCACATGCTCTTCATTTATGCTAATTCATGGAAATCCATTAGTTAGATATGAAATCTAAGTTCAATGCTGCAATGGACCAAATGTGATAATGAATACTTTTCTGTGTTGCGCATAATTTGGTATATGATGAACATGGGCTTATATGAAATATTTGTTGGCTTTTGTTCTCTTTCTTTTGCGTGTTTGATTTGGTATTGGACAGTGAGATCTGTCTAATTTCCAGCGACATTGCCTGTTCTAAACTGTTTGATGCTAATTTTATTTGGATGTTGTTATCATTTCTGAATGATTCATTTCTTTATTCTAATTATGATATGGAGGAATTCCCCCCCTTGATTTTCCATGATCTCCTGCAGAGTTATGTGCAAGTGTGGTTTTTGTGAGCCTGAAAAGCAAGCACTTGGTGAATGGGAATGCCACACAGGTTCCAAATTTAGAAACTGGAGAACAAGTATTCGGGTTAAAGGATCCATGCTATCCCTGGAACAATGGGTTTGTATTTGATTATACTATTTGATATGTGCATAATATTCCCCACCTCTTTGCCCTGAAAATTTTCTACTTATTTGATTACTCTAGCACAATATGACTGTCTATTCAAGTGTCCAATATGATACCGTTGATGTACTAATTGTCTGGCTATATATATTTGCATTAACCAATCAGTATTATTAATGAAATTTTTTCCATCTCATCATTGAGATATCATACTATATATTACTGCTATTCATCAATGAAGAAAGTAATGGAATAATACTTTCAGGTTTTAGATTGTTTATATAGGAAAAGAAAATACAATATTAATAATGACATAAACATAAAAATAAAAACAAAGATAATAATATATAATCAAAGAGATTCAAATATGATTTCTCTTAATTCTTCAACAATCAACATTGATATTTTTTTGCATTATGCGGTCTTCATTGTCAAAACGGGAATAATATTGACCAAGTGAGATTCAGGTTTGAGATTTATGGTGGGGTAAGACCTTTATGGTGAGACATAAGTGTAATTGTAACTGATACAATCTTTTTTTACTTCTCAGATGCTGCAGTTGGCCGACTGTCATGCTAAGTCTATAATTTCTGTCAAACCTAAAAGACCTTCCACAAAAGAAAGAAAACATAAATTGCTTACCTTTCTTCAAGGTACCATTTAAGTCTTTCATTTTCCTGTATGACTGTACAATAAAATAAGTTTCCTAGATAAATTTCTCCGAGTGATAATGTGAATGAAAAATTGGAAACTATTGTCTCTTGCAGACAAGTATGAACCTGTTTGTGCTAAGTGGACTACAGAACGATGTGCTGTATGTAGATGGGTTGAAGATTGGGACTACAACAAAATTATTATCTGTGTCAGGTAATATAGCATCTTCAGTTTATTATAAGTATTTAAACCATGAAAAATAGGGATTAGAAAAAGTTTCTGCACAGGTCTAAAGATTTAGTAGCTGATAAACATTGAGATTTCATGAATATTTGGACAGTTAACGAATTACTTAATTTATGTTTGTATCTTGAATCTTGATATATTGTAATGCAAGAAGTACCTCTAGTATTTAACACAAATATGCACCCTATCTTCTGTTTTTAATTTACATGTATGGAAATCTATTATTTTGTTTTACCTTATCAAATGAGTCCCTCCCATCCTTCTGATCAGTGAGACCAGGGACAATAAAACCATTTGCATATAAAAATGTTATACTTGAGTTGCTAGCTCAGTGGTAAGAGCCATCCTTGTTACCTCAAGGTGCTGAGTTCAAATCCCTTCGACGACAGTTGTAAAATTTTAAATTGGTCATTAGTGCCACTTTGATTAATAAAAATTTTCCTCTTCCCCAATTTTGTTTATATATATAAAAAAAAAAAAGCAAGGTTTGTTTGTTTTTCTTTTTTATATAATGGTGGCATTGCAATTAATATAAAAATGTGTTATATATTTTATAGATGTCAAATAGCCGTTCATCAAGAATGTTATGGAGCAAGAAATGTCCGAGACTTTACATCATGGGTTTGTAAAGCTTGTGAAACTCCGGACATCACGCGAGAGTGTTGTCTTTGTCCTATAAAAGGTGTGTATTCCACGATATTTTAGAAGTATTATGTATCTCCCCCTATGTATTCTGTTTTTTGGAATTTTCCCTCTAGATTCTTATAACCTTGTATATGAATAAATCTTGCTTTTTTTTACATCTTTTGACTCTAGCATTTAGGATAATATTGTGTAGCTTTGCTAAGTTTGTTTTTTAACTTTGTATTTGTTGTTAGTGTCTATGATCTTACTATCTAAAATGTGTTGTCCTACACTCAGGTGGTGCTCTAAAGCCTACTGATGTTGATCCATTATGGGTTCATGTCACTTGTGCCTGGTTTCGACCCGAAGTATCTTTTGCTAGTGATGAGAAAATGGAGCCTGCTTTGGGTATCTTGAGTATTCCATCAAATTCTTTCGTGAAGGTGGGGGTATTTGCAACTCATCTTTGTCTGTTCAGAAAATGTACTTTATATCTCTTTTCAAAAGAAGTATAATTTGATAGTATCACAATTTGTGTATATTTTTAACAATAAATATAGTAAAGGTGTTCTCCTAATTAATATTGGTCACCAATTGATGTAGTTTATTCTTTGCATATTTCACACTAAGTTACATCATTACCTCATACCACATTGTAAAGCTTGAGGGTGAGTGTTTTTTACATGAAACAACCTAGACTCCAGTCCAGGTTTCTTAGCATGATTATCATCTAGATTTCTTAATTTTGTTCATTCTGATTCAGTCTAAAGTCTGCTTAATTCAATTTCAGATTTGTGTTATCTGTAAGCAAATCCATGGTTCGTGCACACAATGTTGCAAGTGTTCAACTTATTTCCATGCCATGTGTGCATCAAGGGCCGGTTATCGCATGGAGGTGAGGCTTCACTTGGATTGACTTCTCCCATTTGCATAATTTTTGCTGATATGTTACAATATATACTTCAATATAATTTAATTTATTTTGAAACAGGTTTAATGCCACTTCTTATTTTATCATCCTAGTTTATGCAAATATGATTTAGTCTTAACTAATACTATTTGATAATTGATTACAATTATTCATCAAACCCTGCCTAGAACTTCACCAATCAGATTAAGTTACTTTCAAGCTGTAAGAAGAAAACCAACAATCATAATCTTGAAGGTTTTGATGGAAAATATATTTTCACCTAAAATTAACTGTATACCTTATAAAATCATTTTAAGATAATATTTAATTTTTAAGAATTTTAAGAGCTTTATAGTTTTACATTGGAATTTGGTTAACAATTTGAACGTATATATATCCTTTTTAAGTATATATCCTTTTTAAGTATATATATCCTTTTTACATTTCTAGAGCTTTATTTATGGTCTGAGCTTCAGCATTATTCTGTATCATGGCGACTTAAGTTGATAATTTTCGTTTATCATATGGATAATTTATTATCCATGAAATAAATAGTTATTGACTTTTATTCTCTGTAAATGCAGTTGCATTGTTCGGAGAAAAATGGTAAACTGACGACAAGAATGGTTTCTTACTGTGCTTATCACAGGTATGGAACCCTCAATCATGACAATATTGCTTCTCCTTTGTCCTTTTATTCTGTTTATTTTAGCTTTTCATCTTCATGATTTCTATATATCCTGCAGGGCTCCCAATCCAGACACTGTTTTGATTATGCAAACCCCTAATGGGGTCATTTCAACTAAAAGCCTTGTCCAAACTAAGAGAAAAGTTGGGTCAAGATTAATTTCATCTAATAGAATAAAGGTAGAAGACACTCCTCCAGCAGATAACACTGAACATGACCCATTTTCTGCTGCTAGGTGCAGAATCTTTGTTAGAACAAACCATACAAAAAAGGTAACTTGGAGTATACTTTTGTTCTTCTTGGTGAATGTTTGTAAGATAATCAACTTATTTATTTTATACTTTTGGAAAATTGGCCTTTATTGCCGCCACTCTGGTCAGTTATTGGCCCACTTTGTTTGCCTAAATTGCAGAGGCACAGCACATTTAGTGTGCTGGGTTGAGGAGATGGGTTTCGTTCCAGTCTCCTAGGGATTGGGCCTTTGCAGTACTTGTAAGGCATTGTTTTGATTCCTCTGACTTTCCATGTTCGCTATTAAGGACTTGTAAATCCCTTTTGCCTGTAATATGCTCTTTGGGATGTTTATCAGTTCTTGTAAAACAAATAAACAACAACAGATTTCTCATCTTTATTTTTTTCTACTTGCCAGAGAGCGGCAGATGAAGCTATTCCTCACAAAGTGAAGGGTCACTCCCATCATCCTGTAGATGCAATACAGAGATTAAATGCATGCAAAGTAAATATTTTATTCTGATATAAATGGGATTTTCCTATTCCTTATTTAATCTTGAATGTAAGGTTTAAACTGTGTACCCCGCCCCTTATTTTCACCCTTTTGCTCATCTGTTTCCCTCAAATAGGTGGTAGATGAGTCTCGGACATTTTCATCTTTTAGGGAACGCCTTCATCACTTACAGGTAAATCTTATTTTCCTTTGGTGGTGGTGTATTGATTTGGTCATCAGTTTTCTGATTGTATTATGGGTACACTTGTATGACTCCAGAGAACCGAAAATGATCGGGTCTACTTCGGTAGATCAGGCATACATGGATGGGGCCTCTTTGCACGAAGAAGTATTCAAGAAGGAGAAATGGTATGAATGTCATTCTCAAATTATCAAATTTGAAAAGATTACATACACCCATGGTATCTTTGGCTATTTGAGATTACAAAAGCCTTTTAGACATGATCTATTCTATTGCGCTTTGCATAAGAACATGCATCTACAAATCTTGTTTTTTCAATGCTTTGTCAATCATGGTTGATATAAACTATAAAGAACTGTATAATGATAATCGAATATTTATCAACATTTGGTTTTTAATTAGTTTTGCTTTCACAGTTGCTAAAATTTAGAAATGATATTATGTTTAATCATATTCCTGGGCATAGCTTTGAATGCATTCATAGAGTCTGAGTTCAATTTCCATCAATTTCCATGTCCTTCCCTCTGTATATGTTCTTTTTTTAGCTTCTTTTCAAGAATATCCTTCTGCGGTTGTTTTGGGTTCAGATATTGACATAATTTAATTCTTTTTTTCTTCCATTATGTATGAAAATATGGATTTAAAATTTGTATAAACATAACATCATTATCCAATGATGATCCTGTTTGTCAGCTTTCCATCTAAACCAGTACAACTTTTATTGTAGAAAACTGGAAATAATGACACCATGGTCCATGATTTTATCCGATGCAGGTCCTTGAATATCGTGGTGAACAAGTAAGGCGCAGCATTGCAGATCTTAGGGAGGCACGTTATAAGTTAGAAAGGAAAGATTGTTATGTGAGTTAATTATCCTCCCTTTCCCATCGGTTGATCATCTCGTCCTTGACTTTTGTTTTGTTCACCAGGGTTTCTCTGCTCTATTATTTTCCCTCTACTTCTCTGTTTTATTTAGTTTTTTGTGCAATGTAAGTGTTAATATTTTATAACATCAAATTGTGCTGGTTTCTTTTTTTTTTTCTCAGTTGTTCAAGATAAGTGAAGAAGTGGTAGTTGACGCAACTGACAAAGGAAATATAGCACGGCTAATTAACCATTCTGTAAGTCAATCTATCTCATATTGTACATCATACTGCTCACTTTTCATTGCCAGAACATGTGAGACTGTTCTCTTTAAAAAATAATCTTGATAACAGAGTTGATATTTGCCTATAACAGGAACCAATTATTACTTATATTTATTCATTTTTGTACATTACGGATTATTAATCAATCTCAGTTTACCCTTTCTTGGTTCATGTTAAAACAGTGTATGCCAAATTGCTATGCAAGGATCATGAGCGTGGGTGATGACGAGAGCCGGATAGCACTCATTGCTAAGGCTAACGTATCTGCTGGCGATGAACTAACGTATATTCCCTATCTTATGCTTCACATTTGTGCTGCATGCTTTCCAGTGTACTTGTGCAGTAATGTCATTTCGGCATGCATTTTGGAGTGAATCAACATCTTAGTCCATAAAATTGAAATAGCGAAATTCTTAAATCATTCATGACATTGAAGATCTTCTATATGAATTTGTCCAAAAGAAACTAATCACTATATTTATCTTGAATTTTCAATATCAGAAGTCATAATAAAATTTCATTCATTTCAGTGAATAGATTACTTATAAACTATGTTTATTGTACCTGACAGGTATGACTACTTATTTGATCCTGATGAGCCAGATGAATTTAAAGTACCCTGTTTATGTAAAGCACCAAACTGCAGGAAATTCATGAATTAGGATATTATTATCACATCATGATGACAACTATTGTTTCTCCGCAAGGAGCGCTAACCCGGAACATCATCAATGGGAACCTCACAGTTATACACAAGCTGTAATTTTAATCAAAGCATAAAAAAAAGTATAGGAAAATAATAGCTGTGGCATAGTTTTTCTTTTTTCCCCCTCAAGCTTTTTTAGAGTTCGGCTCTTCTTTGACAGTCATCAAAGCCTATTATTCATTACAATGTATAGATTTAGCAGCATTTGGCTCTTGGCATCTTTGTAAATGTGTCACAAATATTACTTTATTTTCTCGATTCAATGCTAATTTATTATTTGCTGCTATTGGCCTATGTCGTCCTTATCTAATTGCTTTGGGAAAGTTTTCATCCGTAGAACATTGAAGAGATTGAAATTGCTGATTTGACAAAGATTATCAAAATAATAAAAGAAAAGTAATAACTTCGAGTTTAAAAAAAGTTTAGTTTTCTTTTTAAATAATCTTTTAATTATGGTAATATATGTACCAGTTTCAGTTTAGTCTGTAGCTTTTTTTCCGATTTAAATCCTCAAAACCAAGAGAAAAGTTGATTTTGATCTTGGTTAATTTGGTTTCAATTTTTGCAAAATGTCTATTTAATTTTTATACTAGGAGTTTTTATTGATTTTATTAGCTTCTAAGAGGTGTTCTGTTCCAAAGAGTGTTTATTTCTGTTTGGTTTTGTTCTGTGCAGTGGGTTGACATTTACAATCACCCCAATTTTTCAGTAACCATAACAGTGAATATTGAAAGAATCATACAAACAGTAACAAAACCACACTTTCTCTTCAACTTTGTGCTCTCCACCTACCCTGCAAGGCCCACTATTACCAAATTCGCATCAACAAATATCGAAACCACGGTCTCCATCTTCGCGTTCTGTAAGCGGCAGAGATGGATTCCTCTGTAAGCATGGGGTGTTTAAACTTTTATAGAATTTTGTTATTTTCAACATATTTTGTAAAGAAACTTCGGTAAAAAACAAACATTCACACTATAAAACAAACCTTAGTCAAGAGCCGAAAATAAGACTAATATTTTTTCTCAATAACAAAATCTATCTATCACAGTGTTTGGTGCTGAATAATTTAGTATTACAGGTAAAGGGGTATAACACTGTTCTATGTCTCAAAAAAGTATTGGTATTGAGAGTGCTTCATTCAACCTTTTTGCTAGATTTGTCACTCTCTTCTTCAGATGATTTGGCTGTCTTCGCCTCGTCAAACTCCAATAACTGAATGGAAACAAACAAAAATCACATTTTGAAAATAAGCTAAAAAGTATGAACTACTCCAAATGAGAAGCTGTATTGAGTAGCTTCTCATAAAAATCATTTTTATAAGTGATTGTTTTTAAAAAAGGAAATTTCATTACGATACACAAACACATCTTTTTTAAGAATCTATCGAATAATCTCAAAATTATGGATTGTCGAAATTGCATTTTTAATAATCTGTAACAAACAGAACTTTAGTTGGTATATGACACAGCCACATTTCACTAAATTATGAATAATTTCGTAAAAATAATAGAAAGTCGCAGTCATTTAACGAGAGCCAGCTTCTATAACTTCTTTTAGTAGTGTCAAATAATACACTACAATACAGTTTTATCTCATTGTCAATGAACAATTGTGCACTAACTACTAGAAAAGCTTTTCCCACTAAGTAGAATCAAGCAACATAGAAAAAACTTTGTCATAATAATTGTAATGAATTAAAAGTGAATGTTGAACAGTTAACCCTATATTAGTTATTACTTCTAACTATTAGAATATTCTCTGTCCGATTTTGTCAGATGGTTTAATTGCAAGTGAAAAACCATGACACTTACACGATAGCTCATATCTAAACTTTGTGAATTTTAGATGGTTACAACACAACTGACTGTTATATTTCAGGTGAAAAGGTGCAAACAAAAGGATATGAAAAAAGAAAATAGAAAAGGAAAAACTAGGAAATGAAACAAACCAGTTTGACATCACCATTCCATATGCAATGAGCAGCCAAAAATCCAATAACAGCGGGTACAATATATAAAAGAGCGGGCTGAAAACAACGATACAAAGAAAAGCAAAAATATTAATAGAGAAGATTGATCATAAAAAATCCATGACATACATAGTCACATACTCTGCCAGTCTCTTGTTAGTAGTGAATTTAACAATACTGTTACAACCCCCTTCCATGAAAAGCATATCAACAAAAAGAAAAAGAAGGAAACTGCAGATCCAGTCACCTGAGCTGCCTGAAACCAGTTCATCACAACTATTGTGAGAGCCAAGCCAAAAGTGTATCCTAAAAAAGCACTCTTGAAATATTGGGGTTGTTTTCCTCTAGAAACATCAAAACGCAAGGCCAATGCTACAAAGATACCTGAAGGGAAAACACTTATCGTCAAAATAAATACAAGTGAGTGACAATCAAATAATTAAAGGTAAGTTATTATCTTCCAATACCATACATGGAAATGGATCATATATCACTTAGTTAAACACTTATTAAATAAGCAGTTATCAATAAGTGTTTATATTTAAGCCTTTCTACATTCAAAGAGAGAGAACAAGAAATTCCTCATAAACTCGTTTAAGTTGTTTCCTATAAGTTATTATGGAACATTTATTAAACTAAACTGAGAAAATGGGCATATCATAAATGGTTGAGGGTAAGTTTATGGATGGAAGAGAAAGATGAGAGGAAAACAAATACCATTGTCTGAGAGTTTTAAGAAGTAACTGACTCTATCTAGTGAGATAAAGCTTGGAGTTTCAAAATTTATGGAGCGAGAAGGAAATGCAGGGAATAATGAGCTCAATAGATTGAGGTAAAATGAGGCTAAATAGATTTATATTTTAAAATCATACAAGTAACTTTTTCCTCTCATAAATTGTGTTAACCCAAAAATGTGTGTTATGTTGAAACTTGACAGCTGTAAGTTGTAACCCTTTAACTCATTAATGGAGAACACCTATTTCATTCCTAGCAAAATCCAATATATAAGATATAAACTAGGTACAAAATTTTAACATTGCAGCTCACAAAAATATGGCCACATTTACACGAAAATTGAAAATACATCAACATAAAACCTTCAACCTACCAGGGATAACAATGTCACCAAGTCCAAGCATCGAAAATGGCCTTGCAGGATTTGATGTGGGGAACAAAAGCTGGAAAATGATTGAAATAATTAACAATACAAAGAAATAGTATTAACATATATTTTCAAAGTTTCATATGAAAATGAAAAAACAAAGGGCATTAGAATAAGCTAAGATCTTAACCTTTATTGGAGCATCAAATGATTTTGCAACGCTAACCATCACTGGCGTGAAGAAAACCCAGAAAATGTCGTAAAAAAAGAGCCCAACCTGCAAAAAGAAAAAATAAAAGATTCAAAAACTATATTGACAAAGCAATAATGAACAATGCATTAGACATATATATTTAATCTAATTGCAACCACAACCTAACTATATTAGCAAGATAAAATACGGATCAGAAGGGATAAATAAAATTGTTAACTAAGAAAGTGAGACAGGAACAAAGGCAAGTCACCAAACCCAGCACTTTTATCCAAAAATGAATGTGTATGAAATACAATTAAATGAATGAGACCATTCAGAACAACTTTGTTCATTTGCAGCCAAAGGATGGGTGATCTAGAAAACAAGATGCTGATAAATATGTAATATGTAATTAAAATTAAAGCAAAAGGGCTTTTAGGCTTTAGCGCCATAAACCATAATTGTAGAGAAAAAATACTTACCAACAGAATAGCACCAGTCTTGAAAGACCCAAGAGAGAGCATTTCAATTCCCTGTAAATATTAAAACATTGAATCACTGGTCAATTGACTGCTTACAACTTGGATGCAAATTTTATTTTGCATGAACAGTCGTTAAAGACCATTTATGTAGCTTTCTCATGTCTATTCTCTTAGAAATATGGCAACTATTATTTAGCACAGCTTACAGCTCAGATTATGCACAACAATCAGCAGTCGGTATATTTTCAAACCGGGAAAGTGGAATTCAAACAATTATGCATACGTAACAGCTTAAGCACCACACCTGTATACAGAAAGCAAGACCCAAGATGTTATTTGCCAGCCAATGCTTCTGTAAAGCATACCATCCACAAAAAAAGGTTCCAGGGATTGCAGCAACAATCTGTGACTTTGTAAACTCAATCTCCAAAGCTGTGTAAGAAAGGTGTAATGAAAAATATCATTCTGCATGATAGAAGCAAGTTATTGACTAGTGTCAACTAGATCAAATACTTACAGCCAAAAAAGGCAAACCACAAATGCTCTGCGACAGCGAGATGATCATGTCATGATATATATATATATATATATAAAGAGGGATCAAATTACACCCGAAGAGTTATACTAAGAGTTACACTCATTCAATAATAGTGTCGGATAAATATTTTTTTAAATCAGCCGTTGGATTGAAAACTAATATCATATAGAATATATCAATAAATTTTGATATTAATTTATAATCGTTTTACTATAATGTCATCAAGATGCGTCAAAATTAATGTTATATACAATTGCACTGTTGACGTTGATCTTAACGAATCTTGATGACATCAAAAACAATTATAGATTAATGTCAAAGTTTATAGATATGATCTATATGATATTAACTTTCAATCCAACGGCTGATTTTGAAAAATATTTATCCGACACAATGTTATTGAATGAATGTAACTCTTTAGGTGTAATTTGACTCCTCCTATATATATATATATATATATATAAGCTCGTTAACAACAAAGATGATTAAACTTTACATGTTTCGTCAAGAAAGGAAAACAATGGAAACATGTATGGTCATACGACCATATCTTGCCAACATGTCCAGCAAATATAAATGAAGCAACATGTGGTGTTATTGCAGAATTATCTTTTCTCTCAACTAATGGCCGTGCCCTTACAAAAAGAAAACTTCATGCAAGCCCAAAAGGGTAATACAAATCCTATAGAAATTAAATGTAAATTGAAAATGAAACCAAAGACATTAATCACTAGAACCAACTAGCCTAATAACAAGATTGTCACAAAACGACTCTGCTGCAAATTATAACAAACAAGGCCATGTAAGTCCTACAAGTTTAGAGAGACAGCATTATTCATTCATAGCAAGAGTACAGACAAACAAAGTAGCAAGCACATAACATACAGCGGAAATATGGAAAGTGCCAGACTATGAGGTCCTCATTCCAATGATTTGGCAAAAATCGTTTGATAGATGGTAGTAATGTTGCCCTGTACAGAGAGAAAGAACAAAGGTGTCATAAAATAGCAAACAAAATTTCTTGAATAAGTGCTGTCTAGTGTCTACTTAACAAAAGGAAAACAATGAGCTAAGAAAAGAACATACGACAAGGCAACAATCCCCAGTACAAAGAAGTAGAGTGTCAAGACAGTGTTGACCAAGTCCTTAGATAGAAACTTGAAGAGCAAGAAAAGTGATAACAACATTGCACTCCCAACAAAGGGAAAACGCATGGCATGTTCATTGGACATTGTCTCCTACATTATTGAAAGGCAAGCAACATACATAAGTCAGATATGATTCTTGAGACTTGAAAAGATCTACAACACAGAAGAAATCGGGCATAAAAGCTACTACTTACAGCAGGCGGAGTTGGTTTGACAGAACGGTAACATCCCACAAACACAGTGACGCAAGCAGTCAAGATAACATTTACATTTGGATCTATTTTCACAACAAGAGGTGCTAAGGTTAAACCTGCAAGCAGAGATAAAAAAATGGTTAATAACAAAGATCATGTAAAGGGCCCCACTCTACCTTTCAATGATACAATAAAATTAGAAAAGAACTTGAAAGCTATAAACATCACTTGTTTTTTACTTCACTCATCGAAAACCAAAATATATACAACAGCACAACCATCTAAACGTCAGATCAGACCCTATTAAGGGGGTAATTAAAAGAATTTATTTAGACTTATCCTATGACATAAGCACTTGTATAAATGTTTATAAGATATTTTAAAATTGCTTATACTAAACAATTTATTATTGTCAAAGCTCCCCAAGATAGCTTGTATATACAAGCGAAGTTAACCCTCATTTCCTCAATTGATTGTTAAAAAAGACTATATATTTAAGCACTTAAGAATTATCCAAAATCTCACTAAACCCTATACAGCTATACCACAATCACTTTTCCACTCTTCAAGCCCACAACTTAGCACATTAAGACTCAAGCCCCCTTCATCACACTATGAAGCACCCATATAGAACAACACTAACAGTGATACGTAGACACAGATAATAATTTAAGAAAAATGAAATGATTAAATGTAACTACATGTATATGTGTCGTGTCAATTGGACCCCAACACATTGGACTGGAGAATATAGACAACAACTGCATTGTACTAAAATGCCTCAAGGGCAATTACACTTCTGCAACATTAAGCATACATTGGCACCACAAATACTTGTATAAAGAAGAAAAATAATCAACAACATAAAATTTACACAAGAAACACTAGACAAAAAAGAAAAGCAACCTGCTAAAGCCAAATTCGCAATTCTCTCGGTGTTTTTCATCTTTCAAAACTCAAAGCAAAAATCTTGCCTCAACCTGCAATCAGAAACAACGCCAATTTCATAAACCCAAATGTATCAATATATACCCAAAAAAATATATATATATTTTTTATTTGATTTTACGAAACCTCCTGTTTGCAATAGAAAAATGCTGAGGTTGATTGCAGATCGGAGAAGGCAAGAAAGAAATTAGGATGATTTTTGAAGAATTTAAAGGGTTAGGGTTTAAAGATTTCTACCAAATTCAGAATTTTACTTTTTTATAACTTTTATTTTATTTGTAATTTGTAATTGTTAGCCCGCGGTTACCATGAAATGCATGAATGCAGATTTGGGGTAACTAACCTACGTGGAATTGGGCGTTTCCACCAATCACAAACTTTCCTATTGCCACGTAAGCTTTTCTTAATTTCTTTTCATTAATGTGGAAATATTAAAACCCACACCTCATAGTCATAATATTCCTTTTTTTTTTTTTTAAATAGATTGATGGGGAAAAGTTAAAATGTGAGTCATTCCAACACGATAACATTTTTTCTTTCCTTGTATATAAGGAAAAATATATTATTTTACATTTTTTAAATAATAAGTGATTTTATTTTATTTTTTAAAGTAGTAAAAAAGTAATTGTATTTTATTTAATATTTTTTAAAAGAATGAAATAGATTTTTAATATATTTTTTATTTCTTTGAAAAGAAGTCTATCCTTTTATCTTTTCAATATTTGGAATAAAGTTTTCCCTTATATATTGTAATTTCTATATATTGGAAGCATTGACTGAAATGGGTAAAATAGTTCATAAAGTAAATGAGTTTTTTATTCCACTTTTGTCCTTGAAAAAAAGTAAATGACTTTT
>JBBPBT010001185.1:1413442-1451733 GCA_037974875.1 Cicer bijugum
ATATAATAGTTAATATTATTTTATCATTTTACATTATTTTTAAATATTCTTCCTGTAAAATATATAATATACTCCCTGCCCATTATTTTGCTGTGCATCACACAAATCATATAAAAATATTGTTTATTCTGTTTTTTTACCCAAATTTATACTTTAACTTGAATTTATGTTCTTCTATACTTTGAGATGGTATTGTTAATTTAAAATGTGATTTATTTACATTGAAAAGTTTCTTTATATATATATTATTAAAATAAAATAAAAAAAACAGTTGTGTATTGCCAATATAAAACAATTTTATATTGACATTCAATTGAGTTATGTACTTCTATACATTGCACCATCTCACTCTACTTTTCTGTTAAAATATAGCAAAATGAATAACTCTCATGTCAATGTAAAATAGGTAAAACTAATTTGCACCCACAATCTAGGCCAATTAAACTCTTACTATTATTTAGGAAGTCAATGCTCTATTTGCAAATTTATATCCCTAGATTTTCAAATTAAAAAAATAAATAAAATTGTAATAACATCTTTAAACTTATCAATATTTAAAGTTAAGTTGTGATATTGAAAAGGTTCCAATTAGGTTTCTAAACTTCTCAAAAATAAATTTATAAATAAAAGTAAATTATTGTGAGTACAAAGAGTACTCATTGTTGGAAAACCCTATAACGTTGTGTTCAACAATTCATGCCAATTACATGATGAATAACCAAAGGCGGAAGCGTACCTATGGGAATTGCCATTGATGAAATCCTGATGATGATGATAGAGCCAATGGGTTGGGTGATCTTCCTCAGCAAAACACCTTGCTCTCTTGATGGGGATAGAGAGAACCAGAGAGTTTTCTCCTTTTGGTTTGTGAAACTCAATAGTGTTATTGTGTTTGCCTTGGGGACCACTACCCCTATATATAACTATTATTAGTTATATCCCAAATTGCAGTATTTCTAATTCAGCCCCTCATTAAATTAGAAACTGCGTGGTATCTACACTATTAATTTTCATAACTATTATGCTCTTTAGCCATAAACTATTATATATTATTTGACCCCTAGTTTATTGGCTAATTATATAATGATCCTAACACACTTTATTAATTAATTACATATGTGACTCAAATCTTACACTCATAACTCATTAGAACAGTTTCAAAGTCATACGAATTATAAACAAGACAATGTGCTATTCCACCAATATAAAGAAATAAAATTTCAACCTTATTTCTTCCATAAATTTTAACCTCTCTAAACTATTCCTAATATATTAACCAAATTTTCATTGAAAACAATACCATTTATTTTAAACCAAATACACTAAGGAATTGTGAAGTAAACTAAATGAGATAGTTTCTTAGTAAAGAGTCATGTTTATCAATAGAATAAATCTTGTCGAGTTTTTTCATCAAACTCATGACCGCAGCATTCTCTAAATCATTCAAGTTTTTATTCAACTTGAATTTCCATTCCCATAAACTATTATGTCGGTCATTAACTTTTAAATTATTTGTAATCAAGTTATTGGATTTATGAATTTAATTACAAATTATAAATATTTTAAAATGAAGAACTTGATTTAATTTTTTTTTGAGTTCAATGGTTTAACTACTAATTATTAAGATGTTTAGAAATTTAATTATAATTTTTGTTAATTAAAAGACTTACTTAAAAAATTTCAAAAAATCTTTTAAATAAAACTTTGTTAGCGGTTATGATAATATTGATATTGAAATATAGAAATTTGTTTGAGAGTAACATATAAAATACTTTGATTATCATAAAACAAAGTAGGAGTAACGTATAAAACACATGAAAATCTTCTCGAAGATAAACAAACCAATCGACCTCATAGATGGTTGATGCTAAGGCTCTATATTTAACTTCGAAAGAAGAATAAGTATTTGTTACTTGATTTTTCGATCTCTAATTGAATAATGAAGAGTAAAAAAAAATAATAACTTAAAAAAGATTTATATTTCCACATCGGTTTTGTTCGGATTTAATTGAATTCAAAATTCAAACCAATCAAAAATATTGGCTTGAGTTTTGTTTGTATTTATATATTTTTTGAATAAAATTCAAATCAAATTAAATTAATGTATAACAAATGGAGTTGAACGGATTACGACACAGAATAATCATGTCTAAAACATTATATTAAATTTTCAAACCTAGAGTAGTAAGAACTAAAAAGAAATATGGTTCTTATAATTCTAATATCTAAATTTGTCCTTAGCTGTATATACACGTGTATACTATCATAACTTGTATTTGTACTCAAAAGCCTAAAAGTCAGTCTCGAATCACACTCAAGAGGTCAAGACAATACTTTTTTTTTTTATTACATCAAGACAATATATAAAGGATGCTTAAATCTTTAATCTCAAATGCAGTGTCTAAAGCTACCTTGATAGATGAAAATTCAATGGGACAACTAACAAAACATCATCTATATAGATAGCTAATGCAATGAAATTGTTGTAATTTTTTTATCTCAAAACCTTCAATTTTGGTTCATGGATACCTTCTTCTTGTCTAATTTATTTTGGATTTCTAGGTATGATATATGAATCAAATTTAAAAATTGAAATCCAAAAACCCATAAATTGAAAGCATCTCTACTGAGTTTGTGTGAAATATGTGGTTGTTATTATCTCTCTCATCATTTACTTTTAAAATGTTTTTGTTTCTACTAATTTAAATCAAATATATAAAACGATGAAATAGATTTTTGAATTTTATTTTTAGATTTGAAGCATATATCTAAGAACACAAAAAGAACAGGAAGAATTTGTCATTTTATAACTCTAATTTGAACTTCAAATACATTTTTTCATCAAAATTGTCAAACGTCTCATTTTCTATCCATAAACATTAATATTAATGAGTTTAAAAAATATTAATGAAATTAGACAAAAAATTAATATAAAGATAACAAAGTAAATGTCTACATACTAAAATGACGAAATTGTTTTTTTTTTAAAAAAACTTAAATAACTCAATTGTTATAATTAAATAACAACTTAAAAGATTATATTATAAATTTAACCTAAATTTTAATATTGAATCTAACTCATATATATTAAATTGACAAATATTAATAACGGTTGTAAGAGCCTTTTTAAAGAATTACATTTAAATTTTTTGAATTAAAAACATTATAATTAGACTTTATTTCTACTCAACATTAGATTATATTAATTGAAGTGTGATAAGAGCAATTAGTTGAATAGTGAAGTAATCAGAATCCAACCTTAGATGAATTCAGTGCAATCAAATTATAGTGTAACCAACCAAATCAAACCAAAAGAAAAATCGAGTTATTACATTGATTGATTTGGAAGGAAGTGAAAAAACGAAGAAGAAATGGCACAAGTTGCATTTCCAGTTGCAGCATCGTTGAAATTCAACTCTTCAATTTGCAAACCTACTCACCATCACTCCTTCTTCTCTTCACCTCCCACCTTCAAAATCAAACATCCCTATCCACGTCTTTCTCACCATTCCCTCTTTATGCTTCGTTCTCCCTCTCTCACTTCATGCAATAGCAACAAATCAGGTACCATTAAACCAATTTCTAAACTAACTAACTAACTAACTAACTAATCACAACCGTCTTTTAACTAATTCAGTTACAACAACCACTACCAGCTAACGTAACTGTTTGGTTCAAGTTGGTTTTGTTTGTGGCATTTTATCGAACACCTTGCGTGTGTTGGAAGAGTAAACAAAAAAATCTTCTGTCGTTTATCTTATCTCAGTATGTTTCGTATTGGTTTGGTTAGATATGATATCACAGTTGGAAATGGGGAAACCGGAGAAGCACAAGAGGGTACAGGAGAAACGAGTCAACGGGATATTTTTGATCATACTCCTCAACATTGGAATATTCGTGGCCGACCATTTTTTTCAGGTACTTATATACTTAGCTTTTGCATTTCTCAATTAACTTATGTGTATGCTTGTTATCAAAATAAAAAAATCTTATGCGTGTGCTTATTTTTGGGATTTTTCATATATAGGGGATGGGTAACTTAAGTGGTTTGAGGGCTAAATGTATATTCCTACAAGAATCAGATGGTGATGATAAAAAAAAACACATGTATAGTCTTCACATTTGAGTGAATTATCAATTTAATCTTGAACATTTTGGGGTTGGACTAGTTAACAAAATTGCAAATGATTCATGAAATTAAATTTTTTCGATCACATTAGTCCATTTACAACAATTTCAGACAGACATTTAATTGATTGACCCAAAAGGTCTAATGTGATCGACTAAGTTGAGGATGTTCAATTTTATAGATTTAGAATTTTGTTAATTTTAATGACTAAATTGTTTGAATCTTACAATTTAAAAGACTCCATTTACTATTAACTTTTATATTTGTAACCATAAATGTAAGACTCGTGAAACATATCTAGACCATCCAAATAAACCTAATACTTTCAAACTCACTTTCCACCTGTGTTGTCAATTGCGTGCAGTTGGTTCAAACTCTCCTATGCTACATTGGTATAGTGTCACTATAGCCGCTATTTGACAATATTTTATAGGAGAGTATATTGCGGAACAATATCAATTTGTTCAAATTCCATTATGCTACAGTGCTGCTATAGATGCTATTCAACAATACTTCTTTTCACTTTTGAACTATAATTCCCCATAAAAATCAATTATTTTTAACTTTTTCTTTCAAAATCAAACAGACTCTAGAGTGAACTTACACTATGATTTTGTTCCTATTTAAGTATTTCCTTATGATGAATGGTTTTACATCACTTCTTCTGTAGGTTGATGGCATCAAGGCTTTATATTTGTTTCACAACAGGCCTGATTGGTTTCAGTTTCTCACAGCAACATTTTGTCATGCTAATTGGTGAGTTCACTCTTCTTTCATTTCAATTTTTTATTAAAAAATTGCATTGCTCAGGAACAGGATTGGAAACTTTTTTTTATTCATTTTATATTTTTGGGTTTGTGAACGATTTTCTCATTATCTCTTTTTACAATCTGATGAATGCTTTCACTTGTTCAGGAAACATCTTTCTAGCAACCTTTTCTTCTTATACATTTTTGGTAAGGCTGTGACAGGGTCTCTCTTCTTTCTACGATGTGACTTGTAATCAGATTGAAGCATGAACGTTTGTTATATCGTTGCTTTCGCAACAGGAAAGCTTGTTGAAGAAGAGGGAGGAAGCTTTGCTTTGTGGCTTTCTTACATTCTTACTGGTGTTGGAGCAAACCTTGTTTCCTGGCTGGTTTTACCAAGAAACACAGTCTCAGTTGGAGCTTCTGGTGCTGTTTTTGGGTTATTTACTATCAGCGTCCTTGTGAAGGTACCTGGAAATGTATTCTGATATTTACTTATTCTTTTATTTCCAATTGTTCATCCAAGTTCTTACACTTTTGGTTGAGTTTGATTTAGATGTCCTGGGATTGGAGGAAGATCCTTGAAGTGCTTATATTGGGTCAGTTTGTTATTGAGAGGGTAAGCATGAGCAACAAATGTTTTTTTTTTTGCCCTGTCAAGCAATGATTGCAGAACTTTGCAAAAGTTACTATGATTAAAATATCTCGACCTTTCAGATTTGCATCTTTTATAGATATATTGGAATTCTAATCCTGTAAATTTCACGGGTGTACTTTGTCGGCTAAAATATAATCATTTCCAGGTCAGAGTCATTGTATTGAGACTCAATGATTGAGATAACAATAAAATACGTAATATGAAACAGTGAGAACCTTAACTATTGATTTTTCAATTAATGGTCACGATTAACTAACCTCTAAAGCAAACCCTTCACTTCAAATGTTTTAAATACAACATTATGTTGTTTGTTTTTGTATGTTTGTCCAGTATCATGATGTGTGACTCATGCTGCATAAATTACTTGCAATGTATTATGATGTCTTTCATTTTTTATACTGATCATTTAATTATTTACTTGTTTAAAAAGTCTAATCTTTTGGACTAGTTATTTGGGTGATGCTTGAACAACTAGGAGCATCAGTGTCCTTTATAATTGAACTGTTCTTTGCGAGTGTAATAGGTTATGGAAGCAGCTCAAGCTTCAACATCATTACCGGGAACCATTCGTGGAGGCTACTCATTGCAAAATGTCAATCATATTGCACATCTTTCTGGTGCTCTTGTTGGTGTTCTCTTGGTTTGGCTTCTTAGCAAAGTTCCTTCCGATTCTTCAGACCGATAATCCACTTTGGAATTGTTGAATGGCTGCGATTATTTATAGAGGAGAATCATGCTACTTATTTAAATTTTATACAGTGATTGTATATTTAACAATGAAATGTAATCATCTCAGATGAGGTTCACTTCCTCAACTGCATATAAATGTAGATGTAATATTGTACATGGGTTGATTTGGGTCAAATCGTTTATTTTCGGTTTTAGATTAGGTTGAGTCTTGGTTTACATAAGTTATTTTTGTTTTTAAATCTTTTTTAAATTCACAATTTTGGCAAACAAAATTATCTTACCATATTTTTTTCAAAAACATAATATAACATATTTTTATGGTAAAAATATGATTTTTGTATTTCTTGTGTGTTTCAAACAAGATCATACACCTCTTATTTATAATAAGGTTAGTGAATATGTCAACTAATTGAACCAATAAAATTTGTTGTGATTTATATGAAAGGAACTCTCTTATAAAATGATAATCGATTTCTATGTGTTTTATTCTCTCGTGGAAGACCGAATTGGAAGCAATATGAATTGCAGTTTAGTTATCACAAATTAGTTTCTTTATATAGATATCTCTTTACTTGAATTGCTTGAGTAACTATTTTACGTTGATATCTCTTATTTTGTGACTATGTTTTGCTTTCTCTTTTAAGAAGTCTATTTTTTGTTTAGTGATAGTACAAATTTTGAATGTTGCACTCTTTCAAATAAATACTTCGTCTAGTCACTATTATAAGAAAGAAAGAAAATAGCATCAAAATTTGATCATTATTATAAACAAAATTGACTACTTTTAACTTATTTAATGTTAATACTTCTAATATACTCCTACTTTAATAAAAAAAAATTAACGTAAATAGTTAAACATTTGACATTCAAAAGGACAATTTAGTAAATTTGATTGAACGAGAGAGTATATTCTATTGTCTCAACATTTGATTGAAATATGTCAAAATATATTTTTTGTGCTTCTTGTGTGTCTCAAATAAGATCATGCATTTTCTATTTATAATAAGGTTACAACAACTACATTCAAGTACTAGGAATTTGTATTTGAGTAGTAGTTTTATCAATGAACCTAAGAAGTTGTATCGTCAAAAAATAATAAAATCATATTTTGGATTCTAACATTTACTACTGTATCAACATTAAATATATGCAGATACAATAAATTTCAACATAAAATATTTGCACACATGAAAATAATTAAAATTGTAGAGCCTAAAATAATAAAATATATGTGAGTATTAAAATAATCAAAGTGCAAAATCCTAAAATAACCCAAAAATAATTGATTTGCCTTCTAAAATCATAGGTTTAAAAAAAATAAAAACTTACCAAAAACAAAAACTGAGTTGACCGCTTTTATCCGAGCCAATTCTAGTGTTACCCAATAATTAATTTAAGTAACTAAACTTCTTATTTTGAAAACTAGGTTCACTCAATCCCCCAATCCAAACTATTTTTCTAAATTGATTCGGGTCGATTTTACTGATTTGATTGTGTTATCCAACCCATAAACATTTGATGTTTGTAGTGTGTTTTGTAAATAATTTTGTCAAATTAAAAGTTTAATATTTGAACCTTGTATGAAGAACATTTGTTAAAAAATATGAACCTTTTAATTAATTTTTTTTAGCTAAAACAAATTAGTCATCAATTTTTTGGCAGAGTTACTCTATTCATCCAAAAAAAGCATTACTCCTCTTATGTTAAAGAATATATTTAGGTCGATCAAACCAAAGTTTTTTAATATAAACAATGTTAAGATTTTTTTAAAAGTCCTTTTAACTAAAAAAAATTATTCTACAAGTTCATTAAAAAAAACTTTTTAAACCTACCATGCAAATTAACTTTAGTAAATATGAATATTTATTACATATTCCTTATATTTTAAAATATTCTAAAAGTATGCTTCAAATATGGCATGATCATTGTACAAGTTATCTTTTAGTAAGTCCATTTTTTGTTTAGTGATAGTTCAAATTTTGAATGCTGCACTATTTTAAATAAATACTTTGTCTAGTCACTGTTATAAGGAAAAAAAATAGCAACAAAATGTGATCATTATTATAAACAAAAATTGACTACTTTTAACTTATTTAATGTTAATATTTCTAATATACTCCTACTTTAAAAAAAATTAATATAAATAGTTGAACATTTCACATTCAAAAGAAAAATTTAGCAAAGTAATTAAGTGTGTTCTAAAAGTAAGATTTCTACTGTCATTTTGCACGTCAATGCAAAAGCTACATAAGCTACATACAGTAGAGTTTGATAGACATGTGTTTGACATCATAATGCTGCGGTTCCAAACATGCTCTAATATCCATGTACAACGCAAAACCTTTATCTTTTAACATATTACCATTGAAAAATACAAGTATACATCCAACTTGTTTTGAATACTCTTCTTTCTCCCTTTGTTTTCAAATGTCAACAACTTTAGTTCCAAGGGGTTGACCTAGAGGAGTATGACATAGCATACTTGTATCCCATTTTGCAAGGAGTTTCCATTTTCTTTAGAGTTAGATAAATATAATTTCCTTTATAAGTGTTCAGTATATTCAGAGATTCTCTTATCTGGACCAGAGTGCCATATTTTCAGCTTAATTTAGTATTGGATCGTCACTGAGACTAAGGCTTGTTCTTCAATAACAAAGAAAGAAAAACAGGAATGTAACAGCTCTCTGATATTGAAAGTTGCAAAGAATAACATACGAGTCTTTCAAATATTTGATGACGTGAAAATGTAAGGAGTACTTTAGGTTTTACAAAACATGAAAAGTTTTTGTTGAGCTACATCCAAAAATGATTCCACACTTCACATCTCAAACCCTTTTAGTTTAGGAATACAGATGAACATGAATTTGCAAGTTGGTATGTACCATGCTGCTGACCTTGAAACTGTTTGTGACACATGATGGAAAACCCTTCACCAAATCTACAAACTTGAGAATGACACTTGAATTTATTTGTGATCAATGTATTTCTTCTAGCTGCTAAACCTGTATCTTTTTTATAAGTCGAACCTACCGACGGAGGCTGCAAGAGACTACTTAAAGGAGCATTATGAGGCTTTTGGTAAATCAACTCTGCGCTTGTAGCCGTACTTTCATCTTCCTCTATGAAATTGATCATTTGGTTGGTTCTTGAAGTTCTCGGTAAAGCATTTGCCTCTTTGGTTAATCCAGATAAACGCCAAGCTTTCGAAACAAGTGAAATTGTGGACTTCTCAGGTTGAACATGAAAATCTTCCATTAATTGGAGTATTTCTTCGGATTTCCATGGCTGTTTTGATTCTGCATATCCCCAGATAAGTGCCTCAAAAG
The DNA here is from genome assembly GCA_037974875.1 of Cicer bijugum. Lineage (NCBI taxonomy): Eukaryota > Viridiplantae > Streptophyta > Magnoliopsida > Fabales > Fabaceae > Cicer > Cicer bijugum. The sequence continues at coordinate 1,422,995 of JBBPBT010001185.1, forward strand.
TCTTTACATTTGGAGAAACCCCTAATTCACACATCTTTTTGAAGACCTTCATAGCATTGTCCATTCTGCCAGCACTGCCCCATCCACTTATGACATTTGTAAATATAACAACGTTTGGACGGACACGTGATACAATCATGCCATTAAGCAGTTCTTCGGCTTTTTGTGTTTCTTGTGCTCGCACATAACCTTTAGCGAGAATACTGTAAGCATGCACATCTGGCTTTACACCAGATTTTAACATGTTATTGTAGATTTCCTTGCATTTCTCCAGAAATCCAGCTTGGCTCCATGCATTCATTATAGTGCTGTATGTTACCACATCTGGTTGGATTTGAAATTCTTCCATCAACCTCAGCACCTATATACAGAAGGATGGTCACCAATTGTTACAAGTTCAAATGCATACATCAACAACAATCAAGCCTTATTTCACTAAGTAGGGGTTGGCTACATGGATCTGATGACGCCATAATATTCTATCATAAAGTATATCTAACTCATTAATCTCAAGGTCTTTCTTAATAGTTTCTCCTATAGTTTCTTTAGGTCTTCCTCTGCATCTACCAATAAGATGGATTGCATACATATCAACTATATCCACTACGTCAAGCATATTAAAAGAGTGGTGACTTGACTTTGGAAGATTTAGAAACCAAATACATTGAGAAATAAATCCAAACTACTTATTGTTCTGTAGATGGTTACAAAAATGACAAATCTAACCACATAATCCTAAAACTGTTTAATCAAGAAGCAATGCAACAGGACTACGAAGATGGAGACATGTTTATAACTGGAAATATGTATAAAAAGCATGCAAGTGGTAAATTTGAGAAGAGTTCTACATATAGAGTAGTACTTGACAACGTTCGAATATAACATTGCTATTGGTAATTTGCTTTCACCATTGCTTTCTGCTTTATTGTATATTGATAATAATATAAATGTGAGAGGGTATGAAGTTAAGAGGTCCAACTGATTCTATGTTGAATGCATCTAAAATTACAACCAATAATCAACAGTTCATTCGGTCATAAACAGATTCAAAGCAAGTTTAACAAGTGAAAATATAGACCGACGAGCATAGGTTCAAGATTACCTCGTCAACACCGTCTCTATCCATCTTATCCACAAAACCATTAACCAGTGCATTAAAGACAATAAGATTTGGCCGCATCCCCAAATCCTTTATCCTGTATATGAACTGTAGGGCTTCCTTAATTTTACCTTCTTTACAATATCCAGTTACGATAACAGTGAAAGTTCTTGCATTTGGTTCGAAACCTTTCCTCTGCATCTCTAAAACCATTGCTTCAGCCTCAGAAGTCTCACTATTATTAGCATAAGCCATTGCCATAGTGTTAAAAGTAACAGCATCAGGTAGCATTTCAGAAGCAGACATATTACACACCATATTCCATGCCTCAGACACGTTCCCGGATTTACACAATGCTCTGATAAGCATATTGTATGTCCTGAGATCTGGTTTCAAATTTCCATTTGTTGACATAAGCTTTAGCAACTTCATTGATTCTTCAGGCTTACCTACAATCCCATACCCTTTTATCAATGTGTTATAAGTGCCAGTGCTAACTGTCAGTCCACTTTCTTTCATTTTCTTAACAGTTTTCTTTGCATCTTCCATGTTTCCAGATTCAGCGAACGCATTTACAACAGCATTATAAAATATTGAGTCGGGACTCAGTTGTTTTTCTTCCACTTGTGAGACAATGGAATGTATAGATTTGAAGCACTTCTGAATGGTCAAGGCTTTTAGCAAGGATGTGTATGTTATTAAAGATGGTTGGTGCCCTTCTTCATTCAATTTATCAAAAATCACATTAGCTGCCTGTGGTTTTCCGCATTCAATCAGATTATTCATTAATTTTGATCTTGACCGTACAACTCGGCAACTTTTTTTGCATATGCAGAAAGTGCAGGTCAGTTGACTGCCTGAATTATCATCCTTTGCAATTCCATTCATTTGATTGTTGCTGTCAGAATGACTCCCCTATCAAATTATATGCCAAAGTGTTAGAATAGCAACCCCAATTCAAAAGAAAACAGATACGATAACAAAAAACACTGATTTGATCACAGAATTTGGCAAATTGTGCCTACATCTCCGACTGCATAGCAGCTGAAGTACCTTTCTATTACTCAAGGTTAGGGTTATAGATTACAGCTTGTGTTTAAAAAATACTACAATCCAGTTTACACGATTATCCCTAAACAGTATCAGTCGACGACCACCAAACGCTTGGGCCTTGACCCCCTCGAGTGACCTGCTCATTTATCACTACACGATTAGTCATACCCAACACAATGGGTGCACAATCATTATTAGCAAGTAGCAATTTCCAAAAGCTACCAAGAATTAATCAACATCATAAGGTTTTTGTCAACATCATATATGAGGTCAGTGATATCCATCCATTGCTAAAGCCAAATCATCCCAAAGGCCTCAAATGTATAGAAAATTTTAAATCGAATATAATAATAATGATTAATAGAAGATCCACTAAAATATATACAACATTGAATACACACACGCATATAGCCAACTTAGAATTAGAAGCTCTCAGAATCATATCCAACTAGTGAAAAACATGAACAAAAATCAGTGAAGCAGTGAGATAAAAGCACTTGTAAGATCGTTATCATAAGTTAATTTTAAACCTTATCAGTTCTTGATTGAAATAGTCCTTTTCCTTTCTTCATGTTGGCATTTCTTGATTGATTTCTGCTGCTAGTTCCAGAAACAGTGTCATCATTATCAGGTTTAACCATATTCTTCAGCTTTAAATTGGTATTTGTTAACCTCAATCACCTGACAATGAAACATGAAACCATTAGAAGGCCACATTATTACAATTGTAAAAAGCAAAAGAGTAACATAGAAATGTCCTTATGTAAATGAAATTATGGCATTTTAACAAGAACTGAAGATAATAGGACAGAAAATGATTTGAATAATCTTCTATTCTTTTTATGAGTATAGCAGCATTATATGGTAGGAAAAAAAAAACATAATTTTAATGCAAATAGAATGCCATTATTGATGAAAAAATAAATACCATCTTTCTTCCTACCATATCCTACTTCTTTTTTTATAACCCTAATTTCTAGAATTCGAGTAGCATCATATGACAAAGTTCCCATTTTTAAAGCTAAGACAATTTTGGGGCTTTCACACACACACATAGAATTCAAAATGCAAGAGACAATAACACTAAAAATATAGAACAAATTAAAACCTTAACACAGAATATCATCAAGAAATAAAAACAATAGTGTAACTGAAACATAGAGTACTGAATAGAACAAAGATTAAATAAATGAAAATAGAGAGAGAGAGAAGAAAAAAAAAAGAGTGAGCATTAGTATAAAGTTTAAAAACCTTGTGAATTGAGGAAGTGTTGAAAATGGAAGACACGATACGAGTGGGTTACAATTTATGCAGTGTAGCAGTGTTTGTGGACAGGTGTCGTTTTGATGTCCAGAGGAAAAATATAGAAAAGATAAGATATTTCTCACAATAATTACATCCACAAAAAACCAATCCTATTATCACAAAACAATATGCGATAAGGTAATAAAATAAAAAAAATTAAATTATTATTTTAGTGTTTGAAAGTATAAGGAGTTGTCATTTTATTTTTAATTTAATAAAAAAATTTGAATTAGCCGTTGAATTATTGAAGCTTATATCAATTGATATTAAGTAAATTGTTAATTCAGTTAAGTTGATGACGAGAAAATTAATGTGTATATAATATGTTTTTATATAACTTTCACGTGTATAGTTGATTTGACAAAGACTAACATGAAAGTAAAATTAAAAAAAAAAAAAAAAACATATTCGCATGGAGTAGATGTTTTAGAACATATTATAATAGTAACATGGAGTATGAAGAGAATGAATTTTGTGTGTTGCGGTGATGTTGAGATTGATTGTCTTAATAAATTTGTGCATGAAGATTTAATCTTGGAATTGAATATGTATATTTGCTTTGAAAAAATATATTGGATGATTCATGACAAGGGGTTTTGTGAAGTTGGTGTTCGACTTTGATATTCTAGATTTGTGCATCACTGCCTGCGGCAACAATTATGAAGTTCACGTTTATTTTGAACCCTCAATATCAAAACCAAATATAGTTGATGAACAAGTGGATGAAAATGTTCCTAAAGAGGTAATTGAGAATGTTGAAGAATATGTTGCTGAAAAGGTAGATGGAAATGTTGATGATACTGTTGCTGAAGAAGAAGATGTTGAAAATATTGCACAAAAAACAAACACAAGTTGAATAGGACATGTTGAAGGCTATTATTATCTCTATGGCTTCAATTAGTCAAATATCGAATACTAGTGATAGTTTCTACACTATGATTTATCTAATAAAAATATTTCAGATGAAGAGATAAATGTGTTGGAAAATACAGTAAGACTAAATCAAAATACAAAATTATAACTTGAAAAACTTTAACATCGAAGAAAAATATATTTGTTGTTTAACAACAACCAAATAATAATATTATGATTAAAAAAAATTTATATAATTCTTTCAAATACTCGCACGACTCCATTATATTCCTATCCTCCAAATAAAATATAAGAATTATATTTTACAACACTATCAAATACAACAATATAAATCATGATTGATACATTTTGTAACGAAGAATTAGAGCTATTATATATATTTTTGGTCTCCCTTTTTCTTTACCATATTGGACAATGTGAGACTTATTCCAAGATGTTACATTTTTAACAAACTCATGAAAAATGTAGGTTCAAGTTTCTAATATATAGAAAAAGGGTCCTTCAATAGTCATTGTTCTTAATAGGCACCATAATTTTGTACCTCACAATAGTATCTATTTAATTTAGTACTAAATAAATAAAATGTATCTCATTGTGAATATTTTAAATATCCAAATAGTATTTGACTATGTTGATAAAGTTATTATAAAGGTCAATTTCGTTTACTTAATAGAGTTCAACTTGTGGATGTGTGACGACATGTGTCTCATTAGTACACACTTCATTGTACACGTGGATAGATGTAAATCCATATTATTATTTCTTTGAATGTATGAATTTGAAGGTAATAATCAAATAAACATTTTAAATTTCACGGTTTCGTTATTTATCAATTTCGATGATTTTCAATTTACCTTCACCATTTTCTTTTGCAACAAAATGATAGAGGATGCGTGTATATTTTAAATTGTCCCCAAATTAAAACCCTAACAAAACTAGAAAAAGGAGAAGATAAAAGAAACTATAAAAAGGGCCCCCTTAGGTGATAGGGATTCAAATTTGTGAATCCATGATAGCCATCAATTTTCCAACCTCAAGTTTACAACACTATGTTTCTAATGTATTGTCCACGTTGAGAGCTTGTGTGAACCCTCACACAAGTTTTGTCCTTTGTGAAAATGTGTCTGAGTAGATAAATGAGCGTGAGTGTTTATAAGCCTCATTTAAACTATTTTGATATAGTGAAACAGTAATCACTAAGTCAAGGCTATAAGGCTAAAAGATCAGTCCCCATACGTAGTAGAAACCTTTGTGAGTTCGATTCCCACATACAATGTCATTGTTATGATCTCAAGTCCATAATACCACATTTATAAGATATTGTTTGCTTTGAGTCTTCTTGAACCTCTCACAATTTTACTTTTTGCGAAAAAGTACTTCAATAAATATAAAAGTGCAAATGTGATTATAAACCATACGTCTCATTTCTATTTATTTTCATTATTTTGTAAAATCTCTCCACAAATTCATATTTTTTTTCAAGAATTGAACCTAACTTCCGTGACTTTTTCTTTTTTCATCTTCAGTTTATGAGCGTGTCAGTTTATTTGCGTGTTGAAACATTTAGAATGACAAAAGGAAATGAAACTTAAAAAGAGGGGTGGGGATAACAAAACCCAGGCCCAGGTCTAGAAAAACCCCCAATCAGTAAAATTACATTTCCACCCCTCCCCAGTCGGTGCATTTCCCATAATACCACTATCAATGGAAGAAATGTCAACCTGAACTTCCTAATTCTCATTCTTCCTCCTTCACCTCTCTCACACTCAATTTTATTCGTTTCTTCGAACAAAATCACAAATGAATATCGGTTACAAACATAAATCCATAGAAAACCCAAAGTACCATTCTCCATAAATAAAGTTCAATCTTTTTTGTTTTGGTTCCTTCTGCGGTTTTTTTTGAGTAAATCACGAAAAAGGGGTTTTATGATATTCCATGATCAATAACAAAAAAACCCAATTTGTTATTATTTCACTTGAACATTTTTGGATATGTTGAAGTTGTGGAGATGGTACCAAAAATGTTTGGCTGTTCATCCTGTTAAGACACAGGTTATTAGCTCTGGAATCATTTGGGGTGCTGGTGATATTGCTGCTCAATGTGTTACTCACTACACTGCTAAGACTCGTACTACGACTGAGGTATAGATTGATTGATAGATAGATTTACGCTTTTGAAAAATATTGTTTTTTGGAAAATGGGTGTGTTTATTTTTTGCATGTGATTGTTTTGTTGTTGAATTGAAATGTTAACTTGCATTTGTGTTGTTGGGGATGTGTGGTGAAAGGGTTTGAGGTGATACATAAAAATGTAGGTGTTTTCTTGTAGCCTTCACAATGTGGTATTGTGATGATGGTTTATGTTTTCAAGTGCCATTTTAGGGCATGAGGTTTTGTAGGTCATAGAGACCGACTAAACTACATTAACTTTGGGTTTGTTTGGTTCAAACAAGGGACCGGGGGATTTTTGTTGGAGGGGAGGGGAATGGTGGGGAAAGAATACAATGAGATATATCTTGTGTAGCACCGACACTTCAGATTGAAGGTGTGTCCAAAGTGTCCCATTTTTGACATGTATTTGACATAACACTTAAACTTATGGTTACATTCAATCACTTGTACTTTTTTAAATTATTACTGATATCTACATGTCAATGTAGTGTCGTGTCCATGTCTTTATTTGTGTTGGTGCTTCGTAGGATATATCTTGTTTTGTCGAGGAGAGAGTGGGGATTTTAATGGAGGGGAGTTGTTAATTTACATTTTAAACCCTTATATCATTCATGTTATTTTGGTCCTTCATGAAGGAAGGACTCCCACCAGAAGTAGTGCCAGTAACCACTAGCCCCAAATTTTGAAAGGACGAAAATTTGGAGTTGTGAATGCCAAGGAGAGAGGTCTTGGAATAAATTTGAGCAAATGCTGCTGCTACTGCCACAATTGCAGCAGCAATGCGGTTTCGGAAATATATCTTTAGTTTTGTTCTTGAACCATAAAATGAAGGGTATGGAAAAGGAAACTTTGTCAATGCAATGCATGTTATCAGTATCTTACGACTTGTGTGATTCGGATCTCAAATTGAAACGAAATCAAACACAACCAATACTTATCGCAGTGCAGATCTCATGGACTTGAATCTCAGCATGAATCCCGATTCGCTCTGCTGAATCTCGAATTGTGAGTCCCATTGAATTGCATAATTGCGGTTTCAATACGGCTTTGAAGACCTCCATAATTGCAATTCAAAACACTCAATGCTCTTAATATTTTTAGTGCTGTAAAATTGTATAAAAGCATTTGGTTTATTGGTGACTATACTCTTGGGAAATTTCACTTCTTCATTCTTCCAAAATTGCGAGACATGGAAAAGAACATTTTACAAATGCAACTGAATACTATTTATTTAAAATCCTCAATTGTAGATTAATATGTAGTATCTTTGCTCTTTATATGACTTTGATAAATGTAATACAAAGTTACACACATTTAATTGCACTTTTTTAGTTTGCATATTAGTATATAATGTGACACTTTATTCTTGGTAAGAACTTCCAACTAGTAATCTTATTTCTCTTGTTTAATGACAATCTCTCACAGGATGACAACAAAGAATTCAAGATCAACTGGAAACGGGTGTCTACGACCAGCTTGTTCGGATTAGGATTTGTTGGCCCTGTCGGTCACTACTGGTAAAAAGCATCGCCTTTTAGAATGTTTGTTTTTCGGGGAGAGATGTTAGCAAGTATTGTTTATTTTGTAATCAAGCAAATCAACCTATCAATTCTCCCTGCTCTAAATATGTTAATCATTACAGGTATGAAGGTTTGGATCGGTTTATTAGACTGAAACTCATGCTTAAACCCAATTCCTTCCCCTTCGTTGCCGCCAAAGTTGGTGCCGATGGGTTTCTCTTTGGACCGTTAGATTTACTTGTGTTTTTTACTTACATGGGTTTTTCTACTGGAAAGAGCGTTCCTCAAATAAAAGAAGACGTGAAGCGAGACTTTCTCCCCGCTTTGATTCTAGAAGGAGGCATATGGCCAGTTGTTCAAGTTGCGAATTTTCGGTATGTACCCGTAAGGTATCAGCTTCTTTACGTGAACTTCTTCTGCTTGTTGGATAGCTGTTTCTTGTCTTGGGTTGAACAACAACAGGACGCACCGTGGAAAGAATGGATAAAGTCGTTTATACCTCTGAAGTAACCGAGTTTGATAAGTGCTTTCAAATCTCTCTCGATGGATTCACTGCCTTTCCAGTGGAAGTTTGTTTCTTAAAACAAGTGACTAGATTAGATTGCATTACAAACATTTTCTAGACTTTCGGAATTTTTAATTCTGGAAGTGATGGAATTGCATTATCACATGATATGATTAATGATTTCATCTTCAATACAAGTTGACTCCTTTTTTTCATTGAATAAATCAAAGTTACAATTGCTCATTACTCCCTAGTCCTTTACTCTTTTTGTGTGCATCAATATCGTCTGCAGGATTTGTATCCATTACAAGTAGTGTTGATGTATCACTCCTTAAACAAAAAGGTTTGTTTGGTTTGCTTCCCTCGTTTCTTTTGGGGAGCTCTGCTACTTTTTCGTGTTGGACTCATTGTTCTTTATGCATGGATTCTTGGAGATAATTTTTGTCAGAATCAGGTGAAAGTCTTGAACTTAATGGCGCAGAAGCCATAATGTGTTATGATTTCTTCTGCATGGAAGGATAAAAAATTAAATGAATGATTTTCAATGGTGTTATTTTCAGCGTTTGGAAAAACCATTTATAACATGAAAAAGGAGAAAGATGGGAATGAATCCCCCTTTTAATGAAAATTTACATGGTTTTCTTTACGCATATCAATGAGCACACCCTAGTCTCAAAAGTTCTAGTTGAATTGGTAATGCTGATATTATTAGATTGAATATTTTTTTTTATTGTGATTTGGATTTTAATCTATTCTGAGTATAGGTACTTGACATTTCGTGGAAAAAAAGAAAAAGAAAAAGTGCATGACACTGTTGAGATAGATATTTGAACTCTGATGAAGAGATTATTACCCATGTTCACATGATAAGGTGATGAAAATTTAAAATCAGATAAATTTACAAGGAAAACCAATTTATTTTGAATTCAATTGTAACTACAAATCAATTTAAAAATTCAGAATAATTTAAAATCATATACGTCAAATTTAAACAAAACCAAAATTGTACACCCACTCAACTCCTACCTTGATATTGACAACTAAATTGCCTTCTACATCAACCAACACCAAGGAAAGTGAGTGATTTGTTTATATCAATGAAAGTGAGTGATTTGTTTATATCAATGATCACGGTAGAACAATAAGCTATTCCATTTACGTAATGACAAAAACTAATTTAAACGTAATTACAAAAACTAATCCCTCAAAATAAGTGACATGTAAGATATTGAAATTTACGAAATACATTTTTTCATTTAAGCAATTCATTTTTTTATTTAAGCAATTCATGTTTTCGCAATTCAAGTTTCAACAATGGTAATCCAACAAATGGCAGTTAATATATCTAGGAATGGAAACAAATCAAACAAAACTAAGTTTTAATGGCCAAAATATTTGTCTTTTCAATGAAGAACATTAATTGCTTTAGTAGCATGACTTTCTCTGGTGATCTCTCTGTCTGTGATGAATTTAAAGACTTAAACAAAAAAAGAAAATACAAAAACAGAATTAAGACAGAGGCTTAACATCATACAATGCCATTGGACATACTGTGCTTGTTTGCTTACTTGCAAAAGATAAAAAACTCTAGGAGTTACTATTAAAGGAGAAAATAAATTCAAATATCATCTCAATAGAGAAAATTTGCAAGTGGAAAAAAAATGTCCTTGTTGTTTACTCTCCATCCGGTCCTTTTAGACATGAACCATGAACACATATTAAGAAATAATAAATTTAAATGGTTCAAAAAACATCATTAATTACATTTTGATTTTCTAAAAAAACCAAAGTTTACAAAAGAAAAAGTTTAAAGATCCAAAGATCGAGGACAAAGAGAGTAGCTCATAAAATTATCAATATTGCGATTCATAAAATCACATGATAATCTGAATGAAATCACATGATAATCTGAATGAAATCACACGACATTGAACAACTTTCTTGAACTATTAATGGAATATCAATTATCAAACATCTAGCTACATGGTTAAGTTATACAACAAATATGAAGTTTTGTGAAGGTAGTTCGGTTGGTGAGCTAAGAAACGTTGAACGAGATCTAAGTAGGAGGTCCCAAGTTCGATCTGGAAACTAACATAATCTAACCGATGAACATTTGCCTATAAAAAAATACAACAAAATATGGATTTAGGTTCTATCGCAATTTCAGTTGTGCCATAAAAATGTCTCTACCATCATCCTGAATTCAGTCACATGGGAAAATTGCCTGGACTGTATCAAGTTATTAACTATACAGAAAACATAATTTAACAAATTAACCTTTCCTTAATCCCATTGTTAACTTGATAGAGAGACAAAGAAGTGGCCAATGACATGTCTTTTAACTTTCATTTGACCGTAAACTCATTAACTGCTAACAACACTAGATTGCAGCCTGGTGTAGAAGTTAAGAAGTTGAATGGATTTCAGCTGTTATATCATCACACAAGCTGTTATGCTAATCCCACTGATTTCATCTCTGCCAAAATTGAATCAACTTTTTGATGCAAGTTTGCTCTTCTATATCCAGACATCAACAAATCATAAGTCGATCTCCGAAGTACATAGCATTTCTTTATACATTCCAAGAATATGTCTAACCTATCATAAGCTTCCCTCCTAAAGTATGAACATATAACCTTTTCAATATCATCTGTACTTGTGAATGGCACCCCTTGTTTCAGCATTCGATCCACAGATAGCTCTACTTCATCAAATCTATCTAACTCGGCATACATCCTTACAATCGCACAATGTATATGTCTGAGGATGCTGGAATCAATTGGATACTTTCTCATAGTTTCGAGTAGCTCCTCCATCTTTTCCACTAGCCCTTGTTCATGATACAATGCTACTAGCATCTCAGCCATGGTTTCACTGATTTGCCATTCGTTATCAAGCGCAAACTTAAAAAAAATTTCAGCCCGACACAAGCTCTTTTGCTTGCAAAGCCCTTTGAGCATACTTTCCAGTATGGTTACATTAGGTACAATTTTAGAAACCTTCATTTCTTCAAAAACTCTATCAGCAATCTCAAAGTTTTTCGAATTAACACAGCCCAGTATAACAAATTCGAACATTTGAAGATCAGAACGAAGTCCAGCAGCCTTCTTGGCTGAGTACCAAGCTAACATGGCATCGACATTCCCTGAATTGTAAAATGCCGAAATGAAGTTATTGTAAGTGTGAAAATCAGGTTTATAACTCTCTGAATTCTCCATGATCTCAAATAAGCTATATGCTGTAGCAATGTCATGGGAAGACAAACATGCATTTATAAGGGAATTGAAAACCAGTGATGTTGGTTTAACTCCAATAGCCTCCATAGAAGTGAAAACCTGCATTCCTAGTGGCACATTCTTCAGTTTTCCACATAGAAAGATGAGCTCAGAGAAGAGACTGTGGTCTTTTACATTTTCTTTTAGCAATTTCTCTAAAATCCATTCCAAAACCTGAACATTCAATAAAAAATTGCGAAATTGAATTACCACAATCTCTACAAACAATTAAGTATAATTGGTATCTAAAACCACATTGTACACAAAAGTCATTTTTGGCAAATAAAATTTTATTTTGGCTCCATTTCTTTTGTAAATAAAAGTTTTTATGAATTGGATCCCTCAGCTCACGAGGACTGATCCGGTTCCCGAAAGTCACTAACTGAACGCATTCACAGAACCAGTGATTGCATCACTGTCCAATTGCACGAATGGAAGGTCCATATGTCAAGTTCAGTCATTTTTTATTTAAAAAAAAAAAATCAAAACCTGCTTGACATCTGTACCATCCGATCTCAATCGAACGGTCACGCAGTGCGTGAATGTCATCCGTCAATGACCGCACCAAGTCCAAACTCCATGAGGACCAGCGCAGGCCTAACCTAAATACTTATAGACTACTTATCAACTAGGTTCTCATGTGGGCATTTTTATGGAAAAAACTTAGGTGCATTTTTTTGGTGTGTTTTTCGTATAGTTCTTAACATAAAACACATCTTTTATGGTTATAACAAACTGAGAAAATTACAATTTGTATGATTATGTTAAGAACTATACGAAAAGTAGCTAAGGTAAATCATCCTAAGTTTTGTCCTTTTCTATACAAACTTGCTCTTAGCAACAAAATTTACTTTATAAATTCATATTAACTTCTAAATATAAGCAATTTTAGGTCAACAAAAGAGTCGATGTATTTGATAAAAAATCACATAAACTTTTGTTGATCCCTTAAACTTAAGGCTAGAGGATTACAAGATAGATATTAAAACTGAAATTTAGGTAAGTTGATATAACATATATATTAGAAAACTAAAATGTAGGTATTGGTATTTAGGTAAATAAAAGTAAAAAAAAAAATAATAGTAATGAGAAGATGAATGGCAGTGATTACCATGCGAGGTTTTAGAGAAGAAGAAGGGGATAGAGAGGTAATGAGACATTCCCAAGAAAGTAGTGAGGTGGGAAGGGATGGAAATTCGTGATCCAGCGTGGTTTTGATGTGGGAATTAGGGAGGTGAAGCAATTTGAGGAGAAGAGGATTTGAAGTTAAAGTGGAGAAATTTCGGAAGAAAAATACGTGCTGCACCGTTCTTCTTATGCAACTCTTTCTGGTTATGCTTATAACCGACGACGCCATCTTTTCATTTGAGTTTCGAGGAGAGTGAATGATTTTTCTCAAAAATAATACTTAGACAAGAATATCTAGTTGAATTCTGTTTATTTTAGATTATTAAAACAAAATTTTATAAAAAATTATGAAGTTATTTTAAATTCATTTGTTATAAATTAAAAAAACAATTTTGAAATTTTGAAATTTATTGTTAGAGCTTTACTAAAAATAGGTTATTAATTTAAATATTTTTTTAAATTTTTTTTGTAAATTTTGGTTTTTTTGAAAAAGGATAAAATACTTAAAATATTTTTTTATGAGAAAAATTTACAAAAACGGCTTATTTTGATCACAATTATGCTTATATTTGAGATTAAAAACATAGAGATTCACAAAAAAAATAAACACATTTATAAACAATTAAAACCCTCTTGTTGAAAACAAAACATTTACAACCCTAAAACAACTAAATTCATCATCTCCGTCGGCTTTGCCCTTGTCGTATCGCAAACACTGAACTCAGCCTCGCCGTATAAAGAATAATCTGGCCGGAAAACGCAGCCGGAGTTCGTCGTTCGCCGCCAGAAACTGTGACGAAAGGAAATAGCTTTGTGTTTTCTTCATTGCAATGGATTTTGAATCAAATTACGATATTTCCGCAACTGCCAACTTCATTCTCACTCATAATTTCACCAGAGTTGCTTTACAAGTAAGACCACATTCCTCATATTTTTAATTCCTTAGACCAATACTCTGATTAATTAACCTCTTATAAACACTTGTTTAATCTCTTAAAGCATAAATGCTTATCATTTTGTATATATAAGCTATTTCTATAACAAATGATAGAATCAAGTCAAGATGTTTTTAAATAAGTTATAAGTTGTTTTCATTATCTATTTTGGAGAGCTTATATAAATAAGCTAAAACAACTTATAGACTTGACCTAAGCTGTTTTCATAAGCTCTTCATGGCAGTAGATAAGCTCAAATCAGCCAATCAAAATAGGCCCTTAATACATAAGATACTTGACTCTTGTTTAGTTAGTTAGAAGCCTGAGGAAAGGGCAAAAGACTGGTGTATTTCGTTATGTACTTTTCGTATGGTTCCTAACTTTAAATACACTTTTTGTGGTTATAAAATACTTTGAGAAAATTATTGATTTGAGGAAATCATAGTTGGTTAAGTTAAGAACCATTGGAAAACACTTAAGAAAATGTTAAATACACTTTTTTGTATTTATTAACACTACCCTTTTCCAAAATAAAGTATGAATTTTTGCTGGTATTCATGCATCAATTGTATTTGCAAAACAATCGTAGTTACTTGTTTATATTGATTGCAATAATTTTCCTGTGTGAATTTCAGTTTCCAGATGATCTCCTGAAGGATTCAACAAAAGTGGTCGCTGTTTTGCGCAAGAAACTTCAATCATTGAGAGAATGTGATATCACATGTAGTGGGGATGAAACAGAAATCGGATTGTTTGTGATGGCTGATATGGCCTATGGCAGTTGTTGTGTTGATGAAGTTGGAGCATCACACATTAATGCTGATTGTGTCATACATTATGGTCATACATGTTTTAGCCCGTGAGTAACAGTTTTTTTTGTAGTCTTGACTTGGTACATATTAAGTATCTTTCTGTTTCTAATATCTTATGAAGCGTGGCGATGTACTTTATATAATTATAACCATTTGTTTATGATTCTGTCTAGTCATTTGTTGTTGTTATAACATGTATTTCATCTAGTGTTGTCAAATAGCAGTGCTATAGCACTATAACGTAGCGGAATTTTATCAAATTGTTATTTTTCCACAGTACACGATTTAGTACAAGTGCTGTTAAACATCAGCTATAGCACTAAAGTGTAATGAAATTAGAACAAACTACTATGTTTTGCGATCTGCAATTGACAACACTGATTGCATCATCTATTTTGTAATGTGGAAAATGCCTGATTTGCAAAGTTTCTTTTAGGATTCAATTCATTCCCTGAGTATCTCTTTTCAAAAGTTCTTACAGTTTATGTGGCAACAAATGAATGCTATTTAATTCGTCGTGTTGCTTATGGGTTGAGATTTTACTTCATGTGCTTCGATTGACGATTGACGTCCTCTTTTCTCTATACAGGACAACGACTCTACCAGCTTTTTTTGTTTTTGGAAAGTCTTCCATTTGTGTAGCCGATTGTGTTGAAAGATTGTCACAATATGCACTGACAAGTAGCAAGCCTATCATGGTATAGAAAATAAAATAGCTGCAATTGTCATGTATTTTATTAAGGGAAAGTTTCATGAATATTTATCAGTGTCCTTTTTCACTCAGTTGGGCTGATGTACTTAATTGTGCATGCAATGTAGGTTATTTTTGTTTTCTTGCAAGCTTAGTCTAGCCAAGTTTAAAGTTATTTTTATCAGTATAAGTTTCTAATTTATTTGTTTTTTGGACAATTGTAGGTCCTTTTTGGGCTGGAATATGCACATTCAATACAACAGATTAGAAAAGCGTTGTTAGAATTGTCAGCATCTTGCAGATCTGACCTAAAGTCAGAATTTCACTTTGCTGATGTTCCATCACCATTTATGTTTGCATCAAAAGATATTAAAAAATTAAATGGGCTCCAAGAAGAAGCTTGTGATTGTGGTCATAAATCCAGTTCTGATGGGGCAAGTGGGACTATATACAGTATTGGTGGTTTGACTTGGAAATTACCGGAGGGGCAAAGTATGGAAGACTACTCGCTCTTTTGGATTGGACATGATAATTCTGCTTTTGCAAATATTGTGCTCACATTCAATGCCTGTGAAATAGGTTAATAATTTACCCCTATCTTTTTTCTGTAATTTGTTCTAATATGCATGTATTTTTATGATTCTCTCTAATTGCTACAACATATAGAAACCTATCCTTCCTTTTTCAACTTCAGGTATCTTTCATCATGATATACTGCATCTTGAACAAAATGATTTATTTCGGGAAGATAATCTCCCCAATATTCTTGCATTGCTTGAAACAACTTTTTTTTATACCCCTATCATGTATCTAGTGTGAATGAACCTTTACTCATTTCGTGGTATAGGTTTTCTTTTAATATTGTCTTAATGACGCTGTTGGTTTTAGTCAGATATGATGCAACTAAGAATCAAATGGTGACAGACTTGTCGCAACAGAGAAGGATTCTTAAACGTAGGTATGTATCCCAAATATGAACACACTATCCTTTTGTAATCCATCTTATGTCTTTGAATATTACTAAGTTCAGTTGAGAACTCTGCAGATATTACCTGGTGGAGAGGGCTAAGGATGCTAATATTGTTGGAATTTTGGTTGGAACTCTTGGAGTTGGTATGTTTCATCGTCAATTATTTTTTCTTGCGTATTTATTGCTAAGTAACACAAGTATGTATCCAAATTTATATTTTCACACATGCACGCCGTATTAAGCATGAATTTGAATTTCTCAAATCCTTCTCACTATTATGAACTAATTATAGTTAGAAAAGTATTTAGAGAGGGAACCCTTGTTATAGGCCTTTTGATTTAAGCTTTTCCACTAGTTTGTTGAAGACTTGAGAGCAAAGCATCCATGACCTAATAGTTTACAGTTCAATCCTTGCTGTCTCCGCTTTCCTAATTAAATGTTAATTTTCAGCACAGGGTAAATGGACTTGAGTATTGTCCATGCTTCAATTCCAAAGGGCTCTTGCGTGACAGGCTGTATTAGTAATATTAAAAACCATTCATGTATTTTCACTTAATAGCTAATGCATTTAGGATAATTGGTTCATTATAAATAACAATTGTGCAAATGATCTCTCTAGCTTGTTGTTATTAATACATTGGTAAAGAATTTATTTTATTGTTTGTTCGCAAGATACACTTTGTTAATTTCACATACTCGATCTTGATGCAGCTGGTTATCTACACATAATTAATCAGATGATGGAGCTTATTACTGGGGCAGGCAAGAAGGCCTATACTTTGGTTATGGGAAAACCAAATCCAGCAAAACTTGCTAACTTTCCTGAGGTGAAGTTTAATTCATTCTTAGTACATACTTCAGCTTTCTGTTTTGTCCTAAAGTTTACTAACAGTTTGTTTTTCATCAGTGTGATGTATTCGTATATGTCTCTTGTGCCCAAACTGCTTTACTTGATAGCAAAGAGTATCTAGCTCCAGTTATTACTCCCTTTGAAGCAACAATTGCTTTCAACAGGTACCATGTCACTATGATTCATACCTATGTATAAAAAAAATTTCTCTTTGTAGTGTCTCTTTCCTAATGATTGCTAAATTTTTTATGTGACCTCTCGATTTTTAATTTGTTGTTAAATTTATACATATTGTAATTGGATATAACTGATACATGTTATAACTGGACATAACCAATACATGTCATTTTTTATAACTGCAACCATAAAAAAGATAAATAACCAAAATATTCTATCTAGGAGTTGCGAGGCATCTAACTTCGAAGTAAACTTGAAATTAAGCAAACTAAAAAGTATTTTTAAGAATGAATGAAGTGTGATTAATGTTATATAATCATCTTTTATATGGTAATATGTTATATAATCATCTATCATGTTATTCTTTTAAGTTTTTTAAAATCTTAAGATTTTGAATGAAGATGCGGTGTCCAATCCACTTGTGTGATTACTCTTAGCATAATGTGATGGTCTCTTGGACTCCCCTCGCAACCCAAAATTGTAGATGGTTATTGCAATCTTTATTGACATCTATGCATGGATTTATGCAAATACATATCTTAATTTTTTCCAGGCTTTTCAATTATGATTTAACATTTCCTAGTTTCTGATGCTATTAATTTAATCTGCTTCCAGGGGAAGCCAGTGGACAGGAGCCTATGTAATGGGATTTGGAGATCTAATTAATCTTCCTCAAGTTCAAGTTGGAAGCCAGGAAGAAGCACGGTTTTCATTCTTACAGGGTGGATATGTTGAAGATTTTGAAAATCAAGGTAGTTGATATTTCTTGCTTCTATTTAAGGAACTAAATGATGCTTCAATTATAGACGATTTTAAAAGTTCATTTTAACAAGAAAAAGATTTAGGGATGATATGTTGTGGTTAGCGAGATTAGACACTCTACATGAAAGGAAAGCTACCTTAGTGGACATTCAGTTTCAGTCTAATTCCACCATATTGGAACATCTAATATGCATTAAATTTTGCTGTCACTAATTTCTTTTTCTTGCATCTTATCAGAAAATGTGGAGGAAGAAAGAGAAACTCTTGCTTTAGCCAATGCGATGGAGAAGGCACTGCAGTTGCGGGACAATTGTAATTCTCTAATCAAAGTGGATGCCAAATCAGGAGCAGAATTTTTCGCAAATCGATCTTATCAAGGTCTGAATATGCCCGATGAGAATACGTCCCCAGAGCCTTTTTTCATTGGAAGGAGTGGAAGGGCAGCTGGGTATGAGGATGAGAAGAACAAACACTGATATTTAAATCAACTGGCTCAAGGATGTATTGCTTACTTGGTCCATTGGATTGTGATGAATAGGAATATTAGCAAGGTGCATTTTGGGAAGGGAAAGAAGAGCATAGACATTGTTCTCTGAGCAGAAATGTTCTCCAATATATATGTATCTACAGTTTATTTGTTTTAATTATTTTTGTCTCCCTCTCTCTTTCGGTTACATCAAAGGTTATAAATGATGTATTTTTATACGGTACTGGAATATGCCATTGATTGTTTGATGTTCTTTTAACTAAGCAACCACCAAACTAAGTTATGTATACCATTTTGTGCTAGAAAGGTAATGAAAAGTAGTAATAACTTGTAAACATCACAATACAATCACAATAAAAAATATCATTTGATAAATTATGCACACACATTTATTCATGATTTTTTAACAATTAAGTTTATTTTTTACCTTGTGTTAAAAAGTTTGTTTTATGTGGTGTGATAATCAAGGGAAAGTTTTCATAAAAAAGACAACTAACCCAAACTTTTATTTCTTGAAGTTGAAAATGAATAATCATATATACACAAAGGGAATACAAAGTTATGATGTGATTCTTTTTCTTCCAATTTTACTTTTTATATTAACTATTTTATTTATAAGTTAGTCCTTATTTCTTTAATTATAAAATCAAATGTGTCAAATATCTATACCTTATATAAAAGGATATATGTTTTTAGTTAAAATTAAAAAAACAAATACGTAAAATTTAACTGAACTAAAAATATCTTAATATAATTAGATTATATACTATAATTTAAGTTCAAATTTGAAAGCTCACAGTTGTATATAAGAGTGATTATGAAGTAATTCCATAAATATGATCACCCATACCAACTCAACTTGTGTTTTGACCCAACTTATTCAAATTCAATCTAACTCAAATCAACCCATTTAAACTCAATAATGTTCGTTCGGGTAGCGAATTTGACATTTTGAACTTGCGGACCTACAAATCCAATTCATTGACATGATATATACATTTTTATTTTTATTTTTCTTATTATTGATGTATATTTATAATTTAATTATTAAATTTTATTTGAGAATTTGTTGTTAATTTAATTAATTGAATCATTTTCTTGTGTTTATAGATTTATTTTAAATATTAAATGATATGTTGTAATAGACTTTTATGATTTTTGAGATGTTCAAATAATTAAATTTAATTACAATTTTAAAAAATAATAAAAATCTCTATGATCCGTGAACACGACTTGCTCTTAATCGAGTTGGATTGATTCAGATTTGAAGTAAAAATCACAAGTTAAAAATTCAACACAATCCGAATAAAATTTATTGAATCAACTATTGGATTTGGTCAAAACCGTTCCAATCCAACTTGTGAACACTCTTAATTTTATGTAAATTTCTTTACTATTTTTCCTATAGACAAAAAAAAAGTCTCTCTATCATTTAATAAACATAAAATGAAAAAAATCTTAATAAATATTGTAATCTAAATATAATTAAACGTTATTTGAAAGAAAAAAAAAGTTTTAAATATAAGCCTCAATAAAATATTTTTTACAATTGAGTCTACACACATTTTTATTCTATGAAATATTTAACGATATAAAATTGTAGTGATAAATAATATATATAATTTTAATAAATATTATATATAACACCAATAATAGTTTTTTATATTTAACAATGCTCGGAAAAATACAAAAGTTAATAAATTTATTATAGAAAAAATTAATTTGATTTATCATATAATTTTTTAAATTTGTGTAAAATAAAATTTTATTTAAAGATGACAGTAGTATCAAGAAGAAAAACAAATTTAATATGCATTCAAGAAACTCGATTTAGACTTTATTTAGACTTTCAAGAAAACTTGCACCGTAAAAAAAACAAAATTTAGACTTTGAAAATTTTAAATACACAACTTTTAACACAGTTTTAATAAAATATTTCTATATTTGTATCTTTGATAAGTGCACTGAATACACTTGTTAGAAAAAAATGAATGTACTCCCTTTAACATATTTATAAATAATTTTTTTTCACACATAATAATTAAAAATTAGTTATTATTTTATTAAAATATTTTTTAATAATAATTATTGCATTAAATTTACATTTCATTTATATTTTTGGACCACAATAATATTAAGTAAAGATGAATTTAGTGAAAAAAATTAGTATGATCACTTTGGACGGGTCTATCCAATAAATGATTGATGAAGACAGATGAACAGAACAGACATTCTAACTCTAAGGAATATATACCAATCATAATTGCGTATTTATTTGAGGGATGATTGTTACACTTGATCAATAGTCCATCCCTATAGTAATATATGAAAGACAAAATACATTTAGTATTCTTTTAAATTATTTAATTGTATTTTTGTCTCTTATTAAGTCTTTTTTGTGTCAAACCATGGATGACATTGTGTAGGTGTGGTTTTACGATTTCAATGATAATATTATAATGGTGAACCACCTTTAATTGTATAGAAGTTATGTTATATAGTTTTTATAAAATTACAGTCATTTATTGTAATTTTACAATTTCATCACAAAATCAAATATATATATTATCTTTTTATTTCTTTTAATAAAATAGTGTTAAGATGGCGATATATCTTAAATGGGTGAACTGATAAATGAAAATACATTTTTAACAAAAAAAATTGTAAATAAATTACCATAACATCGATATCTCAATTTGGTGATTAAGAGATTAGAGTATGAATTTTTCAATTTAATCTTCAACTTTATAGATCATTGATCAAATTCTCCATTATGTAAATGGTTGTTACTACTGATGTTATTTTATATCCTTTTGTAAAATGTCTAAAAACATCATCCCAATTCAAAGAAAATTCTTAATAGATAGTGACAAATAATAGTAGACTTATGTTTGATCAGTCGATAAAAAATTTGACAACTAAAATAGATGAGTGGTTTAAGATGGTGGTGATCATTGATGAACTTATATTGATTCAGACTAGTTAAGAGAAGGTTTGCCAACCAAGGTAGACTAGTAATTCAAAAGTGTAAAATAATGAACTTTTCAATTTATTTTTTGTTTAAAATGAAAATAAAGATACTTGTTGATAAGTAGGTAATTTGGTATCTATCCTCCTTTAATATTCTATTTGACAAGAGACATAATATGGCTTATAGCTACAAACTCTATTTGGTACTATTTATTTATGATTTTATAGTTTATAATTTTTTTTGTTAATTTTATTTTTATTATTGTAATTAATTTTTTTGCCTTTTATAATTTATAATAAATATTTTAAAATATATAAAAATAATTTAAATAAGTAATTTATTTATAAACAATTTATATAATTTAAAATAATTTTAATAAATAATATCTTAAAGTAAATAATTTAAAATAAAAAAACTAGCTAAATTATTAAAAAATATATCCGATTAATTAATTTTAAACTAATATAAAATAAATTTTAAATTATTAACCATTGACTTTACTTAATAAAAAAATAATATTAAAGTGAAAGTTGGAAAGAGTGTGCCATCACACTCTCCTCACTTTGATGGCATGATATTGTTCTATTGGCTGTGGTAATAGTGCTTGCTCTGCTTGATTGGAAATGCTTTTATTATTTATTTTTGTTGTTTTCTTATCTCATTATTATTCAAGAATTATTTTTCCGAAATCCTAAAATCAAAACGTGTGTAAAGGAAAGAGGAATGAATTATTTTTTGAGGAGTTATACTAAAATCGAACTTTGGGGTCCAACATTAACGCTTTAGAAAACACAATATTTGGTATTGTCGACTATATATTAAAAAGCACTAAACATCATCTTCCCATTTCCGACTTGTAATTTAGATTAACGTTGACGTCAATTGTTGATTGCCTATTTCTTTAGCTTAGATCCATACTTTTACCTTTTCCATTACAATAAACTAGTATTTTAATTATAAGTTTTACTTCAGTTTTAATCTTGATGTTTTTATTAATTTAAGAAATTGATTATTTTATTTAAAAATTTAACTATTTTGATCTCTCGTTAATATGTAGGTTACAAATATTTACCATTGGTCCAAATGAAATTAAACATAGATTTTTCAAGGAAGGTCTCAATTTCGAGCATTTCGATTGAAGCAATATGGGTAGGAGAAAAGACTTCACTAAGTGGTTAGTCAAGTACCTAGATTGAGTATGTGAATTGCAAGAAGAGAGTTTAGAGTTTGATCGCATCTTTCTCTCAACTACTTGTATTTAGAGATGATAATTAGACTCAGATTCAATGTGTATTTGTAAAAAGAACTCATAACAGGTAGAGTAAAAATCAGCATAATAGGTATAGACGGAGATGAGTAATTACCCGTAAAGTTAAGCGAGTATGGGTGCGGGTACTATAGTATCCACTCAGCCACACACTCACATTTATTGAAATATATTATTTATTTATTTATTATATTAGTGTTTAATTTAATTAATTTTTTTTTTATGTTTTAACATCTATTAATATAATTAGACCACAACAATATTTATAATTGAAAGATAAAGGTTTGCAAATTTTTTAAGAATTTGATTATGGTGAATATGTAAATAATTGTGATTTTATAATTATACTTACAACTTTCTATCAATTATTTTTATAGATCTCGAATAATGAGTGTTCATTTCAAACGTTTTGAGTAAGAAAATATTTTGATTTATAATACTTTATGATTAAATTTAAAATACTTGAATAAGTTTTAAATTTAATCACATTAATATCATTTATTTATAGATTTATTTTAGTAAAAACGTGGGTAATGAGTATGAGTACGGATATTTAGTACCAAGAGACTAAGGGTACGGATATTAAAATTGATACCAAGAGGGTACTTATGATGAGTATTTTTTTTAAACTGCGAGTATGGAGACAAATACTATAATACGTTATCCAAACCCTACTCATTGTCACCCCTACTTGCATGAAACAATACTTTTTCTTTTTTCTTTATAAAGAAAAGTGGTTTAAGACCAAATTTTGGTCCAAAATCATCAATATCAATTTTTTTCTTTTATTTAAATACGTCATTTTTATATATATTTAGTTTTTTTTCTCTGACGGTTTTGTTGTCTTTATATGTCATTGTATTTGTTCGTCATCTTTGTGTCTCGTTTTAGTTTCCATCTTGTTGTGATGTTATTTGTGTATCATTTTAAATTCACATATTAATTTTAATTAAATACAAATTTAATTACTAATTTTAGCGTCATAAATATTACAACTTTAAAGGCATGTATTTAAAAGATCTCAATTTTATCATATTTATAGATGTTGTCATATTTGTAATATTTTATCATTTTAATACTATTAACTTAAATATTGTAAATTTATTTACAAATTTATCATTTTAAATTTAACAACTTTAAATTATAATATTGTTAACTGACATAATTTATATTTTTAAGAATGAAAAACAAAACTTGGAGGAAACAAGTGGGGCTGTACGCTGCTCTCTTAATGGCTCATGGCACAGAGTGCTAAGTGGTAACTGTGAAAGGGCCAATTTGTGTTGTAAGAGTTCTTTAGAGCTGTGTCAATTTAATAAAGTTGGTGTGTCAGTAAATAGATAGTAAATGTAGTAACAACTAACACTTCTATTCTAACTTCTTCAACTTTTCAATTCATATTCTCAACTTCAAGTTTTTGTGGGAGAAGGAGGACTTTAATTCAAAACAAGTATGAAATTATTTAGTTATAAGTAATAATAATAAATTAAATTTATATTTATTAAGAAATTTAATTAAGTAATTATTTAATTTTTTTATCGCCTCAATTTTTTTCTCTCATAAAAATTTAATACTTTTAAAAATTTCTTTCATAAAAACTTGTTTCATTATAAAGAGTGACTAGAAAATAAAATTTACGTTAATAGAGAGGTATTTTAGGAATGTGACAAAAATAATTAAATTTATTGTATCAAAGAAAAATCAAATTTCTTTATATTTGAAATTTCTAAGTATGAATACTTTTTTCTTCTTATATTCGAAACTAAACTAATGAAAATGAAGGTAGGAAAAAAAGATACACGATCTTAACATGGAGTCGTACCTCTTCAATTATTCTAATTTGGATGCTCACATTTTGAAACTAAGTCTTAAATCGGGTTCATTGTAAGTTAAAATTCTAAATGATATAATTTTTCATCTTTAAACTCTAATGTAGATTTAGATTTTCAATAGTAAAAATTTCACTTTGTATTGATGAAGAATTTTGAGAATCATTAGAAGTCAATTCTACTTTGTTACAAAGTAGGAGATGCGACAACATAAATGATGGTATTTGTATTGGGACTTCAATATTTAAATTAGTATTTTATAAAATAGAAGTTTCACATAAAATGATTATGATTGAGTGTCTAAAAATTTATGTGGTTCATAGATATATAGATAGTTCGATTGATGAATTGATAGAAAAATTTGTTGTGGTCTATAGTGACATTATGTGAAATCAAAAGTGAAATCTAAACAACACTTAATTTTATTTAAAGATGGAGATTAAATTCTAACATGTTTGGAAAACATCTATTTTACTCAATCACGCATTTTGAACATTTAAATTAAGATAGGATAGTTTTTGTTGTTGAAGTTTTATAAAGAAGATCCATAATCCAAAGTTTGAACACAATTTAAATAGACTATAGAAAATCAAAATCAAAATTCACTCACAATTACATCATTGAATTGAATGGTAGGAGTGAAGCTCAAATCCACTCCAACGTCCTATCTGTTAATATCTATTTCTGTATCGATATATACTAGAATATAACCTGTGCAACAGATATATATTAGAATATAACCGGTGCGTTGCACGGGATATATAAATTTTAACATATTAGTAGTATTGTGAATAAGATTTTAAAATTTCAAAAATAATATAATATGTATAGACTTTAACATATTAGTAGTATTATAAATAAAATTTTAAAATTTCAAAAATAATACAATTTATTCATTTTGTTTGTAGAGTATTTTTTCAAGTCACACAACAAGAATTCATGGATTTTGTGAGGGCCAAAAGCCCTCACAAAGGGCAAAAAACAGCCACAAATGTGGCTTTTGTGAGGGCTTTTGGCAGCCACAAATAAGCTGGTCACAAAATTTTGTGAGGGCTTTTGCAGCCACAAAGGAGAGGCATTTGTGAGGGCTTTTGCAGCCACAAAAGTCTGCATTTGTGAGGGCATAGGTCGCCACATTTTGTGAGGGCTTTTGGCCGCCACAAAGGAATGCTGACTGGATTTTGTGAGGGTTTTTGGCCGCCACAAATACCTGCTGACTGGACCTTTGTGAGGGCTTTTGGCCGCCACAAAATCTTGCTGACTGGACATTTGTGGGGGCTTTTGGCCGCCACAAATGCCAACGTAAAATATAAATTAATTTTTATTACAATAATTATAATTAATATAATTAATATATTCTGTATTTAATATAATTAATATAATTAATATTATATATAATAAATTAATATAATTATAATTATAATTATAATTAATATAATTAATATATTTATAAATTAATATTAAAATTTAAATTATAATTAAATTAAATTTGAAATATAATGTAATTATAAATTAAATTTAATATATATATATATATAATAAACTAATCTTAATATAATTAAAAATTTAAAATAAAATATTTAAATTAAAAATAAAGATTAATAATTAAATTATTTAAATAATAAAATATTAATTATAAAATATTTAAATTAATAAAAATATATTTAAATTATTAATAATAAAATATTTAAATATTTAAATTAATAATTATAATTAAACATTAATTTAAATTAATGTAAATTATAAATAAATTATAATTTAAATTAAAATTAAATTAAAATTTAAATAAAATTAAAATTAAATATTAAATATTAAATATTAAAATTAAATATTAAATATTAAAATTAAAATAAATATTATATATAAAAACATAATATTAATAATAATTAAAGCTAGCTATAGCAATCATGATAAAATAAAATAAAACATGCATTCCAAAATTATCAATTAATGTCTTACAAACCCAAAATTAACAAATAATGCCTTACAAAGTGGAAATTAATTAAACACACATTAATAATGTCATACAACCCAAAAATAAATTATGAAATTCTTCAAATGATCACATCAATCCTCATAATAATTCGTCTGATCAGTTCCACTTCCACCATCATTATTTCCTGCATTCATACCCGACGAAAGAAGTCCTTCAAAAGTATTATGCATTTGTGTTGGAGGAGACATCATGCTTTGAAATTGAATTTCATCTTCAATGGCACCACCAGTAGTCGAAGGAGGAGCCCTAGCTGGATGAGGTTGATTTAAATCTGGTCTGATCAACCCAGCTGTTGGCATAATCGGTCGGTATGCAGTATGATGATCTGGTTGAGGTTGAGGAAGTTGATGTGAAGATGATGGAGCATATTGATAATTATGAAAATATTGTTGTTGCTGAAACATTGGCGGCTGTTGTTGCTGGAAGGCAGAGGCGGGAACTGCTGATGAAAGACAGGAGGAAATGAAAATTGTTGTTGTTGAAATTGTTGTTGCTGCTGAAACTGCTGCTGCTGCTCTTGAAACCTCTGTTTCCATTCCTCATTCAATTTATCAATCGCGGCTTGTATCAGCTGTTGTATCCTTTCTTCTTGCTCACTTGCCCATTGCTCCTTTAACTGATCAAAATTATCTATCGGCATCGGACGATGAGATCGATCCGTACTAGCATAAGAAGAAGACGTCTCAGTCTGAATATAGCCGGTTGGACCTTTCACAAAGGTTGATGATAAAATATATAAAATACTAACTTGAATATATAAAATACTAACTTGAATGCTGAGTAGCGTCTGACTTCAAGCTTCCACTCACGTACAATACTTGCAAGTCTTCGAAATAATTAACAAGCACTATAAAAATAAAAATCAATAACATTAATTAGTTATATCATATTAAAAAATAAAATTATAAATTAATTACATATATAATATAAATTAATTACATACATAATATAAATTAAACTTACCAAATTTATATGATGAGTAATTTGTAGAAAGAAGGAGGAGGGAATAGTAAGATATAAGTTTTAGAGAGAAGTTGTATTGTGAAAATGAAGTAGGAAGATGAGAGACATATATATAGTATTTGCATTGGGCATTTGTGGCGGCCTTGCCCGTCAGAAACGCCAACGGCTACAAAGTAATTTGTGGCGGCCTTTGCCGCCAGTAATGGTAACGGATATGTACACTTGTGACGGCCTGAGCGGCCAGAAAATCCAGCTGGATTTGGGCGCCCTTTGTGGCGGCCTTTGCAGCCAGTAATGCCACGTCCCCAATCCTTTGTGGTGGCATAGGCCACCACAAATTCCCTGGTCACATCAGCTCATTTGTGACGGATCTGGCCCTCACAAAATTCATTTTTGTGGCTGTAAAAGCCCTCACAAAATCACAATGTTGTGATTTTGTGAGGGCTTAGGCAGCCACAAAATCCAGTTAAATATTTAAAAATTTGTGAGGGCTTTTTCAGCCACAAAAGATGACCAATTTTAATTTTAACCTTTGTGAGGGCTTTTTCTGTCACAAATTTGTGAGGGTTTTATTCGACCACAAAATATTTATAAAGTTGGCCACAAAATAAGGTTTTTCTTGTAGTGTGAGTTTATTTGATTAGTTATTATATATGAGTTGACAAACACACGTTTGAGGATATGTAAAATATTTTGTAGAATGTAATTGCAATTAATTCATATATTTAGTATTAAAAATCCATAGTGATTATCATCCTACAAACAAAATTCATAAATTATATTTAGTGTTAAAAATATTAAAAGTATTTTAATAAATATTAATATATGTAATTATCTACCGCAAATATTAAAAGTATTTTAATAAGTATATTAATAAGTATTTTAATAAATATTAATATATGTAATTATATTTAGTGATTATCATGCTCTTTTATTGTGTTGTCAAATCTAAATTTATTTTCAAAATATTTTTAGAAAAATATAATATGGACAATCTTATTTATCTTTTGAGTAGTCAATATATTTTCATATCGTAGATGAGATCAATTGAATTAGATAAGAATGGTTGATTACTCCATTTTAATTTTGTATAT
>JBBPBT010001185.1:1476998-1519730 GCA_037974875.1 Cicer bijugum
AAATTAATAAAACTTATTATCGATATGATGTTATTAAGCATATATATTAAAAATATATTGAGTAAATTGCGGAATTCAATATTGATATTTAAGAATTGCACCGATAGAGCATGAAATGTATCCAATTTGAAATAATAAGGGATGGTTAATAATTAAAATAATTGATACGAATCAAAATAAATAAATAAAAGACTACTTAATAGTTTTTTATCCCATACAAATATATACACCACTTGATGACCTCTTTTTTTTTATATATGATTAATAGATCAACACTCAATTTTCATCACTTTTGTATTAATATGTTCGCACAAAATAATTGTGATTATTAAATGCAACATCTCTTAAAACTAATTCTTCAAAGACACTTAATTTTATTTTTCTTTTTTCAGTCTCTTACCAACAAAACAAAATCTTTGGCATTGTACAAGTCTGAAGTTAATTTCATGTGAAAATGACTAGCAAATGTCGTGATGCATTTATGCCTCAATTAAATTTAGTAGTTGATTGTTATTAGATGAATGGTCATGGTCATGATCATGGATGTCAAACTAATTTAATCCATTATATTTTTTAGGTGTGAAGTTAATGTCCACATGTTTGTATATACATTTTATATAATTATATTGCTAAATTATTTAATAACTTGATACCATCACGCCAAAGGAAAAAATAATTTAAAATTTGATTAGTAAGTTCGTGTATTTTTTATTTTGTAAGTTTTTTTTTTAATTTAAATTTTATAAGTTGAATTTATTTTAAAGTCATATGTGTTGTTAGTTGTTAAAATAAAAAAATAAAAAATTTATGTGGTAATCGAATGAGTGACGTAGTAATTCGATGAACGATTATTATTAATTAAATAGAATAAATTAAATAATTAAAAAAATCTAATTACATAATTAAATTGATTAAAAAAGAGAATTAAGTTGAAAGTATTATATTTTAGTCTCTCCATCTAAAATCAGAAACTAAGTTTAGGGATTAGGGTTTTCACTACTTGCTCTACTCTTTTCTCTATTATTACATCACCATCATCAAATCACCAACACCGTATCACAATCTTCATATCACCATCATCACATCACCATCTTCGAAACACAACTGAAGGAAAGAATGTTGCAAAGGAGAGGTGTTGAAAGTATGATTTCGATACCCTTTTTGTTCCTCTTGTTTCTATTTGTGGGGAAGGGTATGATGTATTATTCTCTTTCGTTGTATTTTTCTTCTTTTGGAAATGAGCTTATATATTTGACAACAAATGGTGTGACATATTATTCTATTTCATTGTTTTTCTGTGTCTACATTCAAACAATTGAAAACGAGTTGAGTTTATTGTTAACAAAGATGACACCATGGTTGAACGAAGAAACAAACGAAGATTTGAGAATAGTTGAAATTTTAGGTTGCACAAAGGGAAGAACAAGAAGAAAGGGGATTTGAGATTTTATGTTTTACAAATTTAGGAATTTTTTATTTATTCCTCATAAATATACCTAGTTGTCAAATATTTGACATATCATTAACTATTGTCATGTCATTCTTCTGTTTATCACGTAAATTTTTTTTGTTAACAACAACTAACAACATGAGAGATTTAAAAATTAAACTAAACTTATAGAATTTAAATTGAAGAAAACAAATTTATAAAGACGAAAATGAGAAAGACGAGAACTTACAGCAACAAATTAAATATTTAAGTCTTAAATATTTAAATATAAAAAATAATATGATATTGAATGATTGGATTTTGAGTATTATATCTAACAAAGTTTCAAAGTACTCGAGTGTTTTTAAATTTATATAGTTTTCAAAAGAGTTTAACAAAGATATATTATAGGAGTAAAATAGTTTTATATTAATTTTCAATTAGAACTCGTAATATTCCGTAAATTCACTTTTTTTTTATAGGTTCCTCTCAACCAAAGATATCCTATTTGAGATGTGTCACACACTAAATATGAGTACATCTTTCTGCGAGAATTTAAATCCAAGTTCACCACTTCATAAATGCACTTTAAAAATAATTGCAAAAAAATATTTGTCATCTCTTAAAAATATCTATTTTTCCTTTAAACAATCATATTTTGTTAAGAGAGAAAAAAAATTACGTGAAATATAATTTTCTTTACAAAATTTCTTAAAACTCTCCTTAAATATTTTTAATAGAGCCATGATCACTTATGATCTCAGATAGACAAATGTCTTTTTTATTTTGGATATTCTTGTTGAACACAAAAAAAAAAAAAAAATCAAAAGACTCATCCTTGTGAGCTGAGGAATTTAACTCAAGTTCATTTTGGTCTAATCATTCACAATCACTAATTTGTATGTTTTTTTTTCTCATGGATATGCTTTTGTTGTGGGTCCAATAGATCTTGATGCAACAACAATAAATTTGGATTTAAAGAAGTTTTAATTTGCTTCCTTTATAACATGTCTCACACAAAGACCTTGATTGATACTTGAGCTTGGATAATCCATTTACAAAATTATGTTTCCTGAGTTTAGAAATTAATCTAAAGCTACCATGTCCCAATATCTTTTATATATATATATATATATATATATATATATATATATATATATATATATATATATATATATATAACTAATTTATGTCAAGTAAGTTATGCTTTAAACGTTCAACTCCTGCTATGTTACATTTCTAGTAAATCTTTAAAAGTGGAAGCTTTCTGTTGGGTGGGCTCACTCCCCAAGTGGAATCCACCAATTTTATTAATAGTATTATTATTATTATTGAAATAAAAAGAAAAAGAAAAAAAAAAGGTTTAGTGGACTTGGTCCATTTGAAGGTAATAAAAGGGATTTAGAAATATACACAACACAGAAAAACACAAAAAGACAACGGAAGAAGAACGGTCGCCAGAGAAGAAAAATAAGGGTTTGGTTCCAGTGGTGGTAACAGGTGTGTAGCAAACTTGCTCCGTTTGATCTACAAATTTAGTATGTTATTCCTACCACTGAGTTTATTACTTTAATATGTAATTTGAGTTTAATATGTAATTTAAGGAGTTATATCTTCTCTGAGAGTTACTTTGGCATACCCACTTTAGTGGAAGGTTGTTATAGAGTTGTTATTGTTGACTGATATTCCCTATTATTATTAGGAAGACTCTTGATGTACCCATTAATTATTATAGTGGAAGATTTTACTGGACTAGGTCCCGTGGTTTTTATTCTCTCAATTTGAGGGAAGTTTTCCACGTTAAAATTGTGTTTGTCTCATATTTAATTTTCTGCCAATTATTATTGCTCTTGGAATTGTATTTTCTGTTTGGCCATTTATATGCACAGGTGGGGGAAAAAATATTCCGCATTATTGAGATAATTATTGCTAATTATCTCTGGTTTTTCCCAACAAAGTGGTATCAAGAGCTCGGTTATTTGATATGTGCATTTAAATGGAGGAGGAAAATAAAGGTCCTAATATGATTAAACTCAACTCTTCTAATTACACACTTTGGAAGACTCTCATGGAAGACATGTTATACAGTAAAGATTTGTATGATCCTATTGAGGGTGACATTGCTAAACCCGCAGATAAATCTGACGCTGACTGGAAGAAGATGAATAGAAAGGCAGTGGCGTTGATCAGGCAGTGGTTGGATCTTAGTGTATATCCACATGTTGAAACTGAAATAGATGCTAACAAGATGTGGGAAAAATTAAAAGAGTTGTATGAACGAAAGAATGTGCAAAATAAAGCATTCTTAATTCGGAAGCTGGTGAATATGAAATATAAAGATGGGGATTCAATGGCAGAGCATATGAGTATTTTTCAGAATACAGTGAATCAGTTGACAACCGCATAAATTAAATTAGATGATGAGTTGCAGGCGCTGTTATTGTTGAGTTCCTTGCTTGATAATTGGGAAATCCTTGTTGTGACGTTGACTAATTCAACTCCAAGTGGAAAGTTGAAAATGTCAACAGTTAAAGAGAGCATGTTGAATGAAGAAGCTCGAAGAAAGGAACGTGGTTTGGTTGGTTCTTCCTCAAAGTCAGAAGCACTAGTTACAGAGTCACGGGGAAGAAGTCAATCTAGAAACTTCCATAGACGCGACAACTCTGAAAGTCGTAGCAAGTCAAGAAGCAAGTCAAGAACTAGAAAAGAAGTGATATGCTATCATTGTGGCAAAGCGGGTCACATAAAAAGAAATTGCAGGTTCCTTAAGAGAGATCAATCAAGGGAAAGAGATGAAGACAAAGAGAAGAAAAATGATAAAGATACAACAGCAGTTGCATCTGTTAATAATGTCTACATTGTTTGTGATGATAATTCCATAAACCTTGCATGTCAAGATTCAACTTGGATTATTGATTCGGGTGCCTCATATCATGTTACTCCTAGGCGTGATTTCTTCTCATCTTACAGTGCTGGTGATTTTGGCATGGTAAAAATGGGAGATGAAGGAGTATGTAAAATTATCGGTATGGGAGATGTTTGGGTTGAAATTGGGATTGGTTGCAAGCTTCAATTGAAGAATGTTAGACATGTTCCTGATATTCGTCTCAATTTGATTTCGGTGAAAGCATTGGATATTGATGGTTATCACACTTACTTTGGTGGTGGTGGTATATGTAAAATCACTAAAGGGTCCCTAGTGGTTGCAAAGGAGCAAAGTTCCACTTCTCTCTATAGGATGCCTACGAAGCTATGCAAAGAAGAAGTGAATGCCATTGAAGATGCATCTTTTGATTTATGGCATATGCGCCTTAGTCATTTGAGTGAGAAGTGACTCAACATACTTGCGAAGAAAAATTTTCTTCCTGTGAAAGGTACGTCTCTAAAAACTTGCACTCATTGTTTTGCTGGAAAACAACATAGAGTATCTTTTCATAACACGGGTCCTCATAGGAGGCAAAATATTCTTGATTTAGTTCATACTGATGTTTGTATGATGGATAATAAATCTCTTGGTGGTGCATCATATTTTGTTACTTTTATTGACGACCACTCTAGAAAAGTGTGGGCATTTCCTTTGAAATCTAAAGACCAAGTATTTGGAGTCTTCAAGCACTTTCATGCAAGTGTTGAACGAGAAAAAGGAAGAAAATTGAAATGTGTTCGATCAGATAATGGTGGTGAATACAGAGGTCCATTTGAAGAGTATTGCAGAGAACATGGAATTAGGTTTGAGAAAACAGTTCCAAAGACACCTCAACATAATGGTGTTGCAGAGAGAATGAATCGTACGATTAATGACAGAATCAGATGTATGCTCTCTCATGCAAAATTATCGAAATCCTTTTGGAGTGAAGCAATGAAAACTGCAGTGGATTTGATCAATCTTTCTCCTTCTATTCCACTTGATGGTGATGTTCCAAATAGAGTGTGGACAGGGAAAGATGTCTCCTACTGTCATTTGAGAGTTTTTGGCCGTAGATGTTTTGTTCACGTTCCAAGAGATGAGAGGTCTAAGTTGGATAGTAAATCTAAACAGTGTATATTCGTCGGTTATGGTGATGAAGAATTTGGTTATAGATTGTGGGATCCGGTTGACAAGAAAATTATTAGAAGTCGAGATGTGATATTTCTTGAAGACCAGAATGTTGAAGATTTTGATAAAACTGAAAAACAGAAACCAAATCTCCGAAGTTACATTGATGTTGCGCCTAAGCCTCCTACGGAAACTCTTGTTGATGGGGGAGATATACAGGTAGATGATGAGAATGTAACTGATGATCATGTGCCTCACCATGATGAGCAGGTTCCAATTGAGCCACCAGTCAAGTTTGATTTGAGAAGATCTACTAGAGAACGTCAACCTTCTCAAAGATATCCTCCACTTGAGTATGTGATGATCACTGATAGTGGAGAGCCAGAGTACTATCAAGAAGCTATTACAAATGCTGATAAAGAAAAGTGATTGAAGGCCATGCAAGAAGAGATGAATTCCTTCCACGAGAATCACACATTTGATTTGGTAAAGTTGCCTAATGGTAGAAAAGCACTCAAGAACAAATGGGTATACAAGATAAAGACAGAAGAAAATAATTCTCAACCAAGATACAAAGCAAGATTGGTTGTGAAAGGTTTTAATCAGAGAAAAGGTATTGACTTTGATGAAATTTTTTCACATGTGGTGAAGATGTCCTCTATCCGAGTTGTGCTTGGGTTAGCAGCTAGTTTGAACCTAGAAGTTGAACAACTTGATGTGAAAACTGCATTCCTTCATGGTGATTTGGAGGAAGAGATCTATATGGAGCAACCAGAGGGTTTCGAAGTCAAAGGTAAAGAGCAACTTGTGTGTAAATTGAAGAAAAGCTTGTATGGGCTCAAGCAAGCACCTCGACAATGGTACAAGAAATTTGATTCTTTCATGGAGAAACATGGGTATGGTAAAACTACTTCTGACCATTGTGTGTTTATCAAGAAATTCTTTGATGGTGATTATATTATTCTCTTGTTATATGTGGATGACATGTTGATTGTTAGTCATGATACTAAGAAGATTCAGTCTTTAAAGAAAGATTTGAACAAGTCCTTTGCAATGAAAGACTTGGGTCCTGCAAAGCAAATTCTGGACATGAGAATTACTCGTGATAGGAAGAATAATAAATTATGGTTGTCTCAACATAATTATATTGAGAAGGTGTTAGAGAGGTTTAACATGAGCAATTGCAAACCTGTTAGTACTCCACTTGCTACTCATTTTAAATTGAGTTCTGATAAATGTCCTACAAGTGAGAAAGACAAAGAAGAGATGAAGAAGGTTCCTTATGCATCCGCAGTTGGTAGTTTGATGTATGCTATGGTATGCACAAGGCCAGATATTGCTCATGCAGTTGGAGTTGTTAGTCGGATTCTCTCTAATCCTGGTAAAGATCATTGGCAAGCAGTGAAGTGGATTCTCAGATACCTTAGGGGCACTTCCAAAGTGTGTTTATACTATGGAGGTGGTGAACCTGTGTTGGATGGCTACACAGATGTAGATATGGCAGGTGATCTTGATTCTAGAAAATCTACTTCTGGTTATATGATGACATTTGCAGGGGGAGCTGTGTCTTGGCAATCAAGACTACAAAAGTGTGTTGCTTTATCTACTACTGAAGCTGAGTACATTGCAGCAACTGAAGCTTCCAAAGAACTCTTGTGGATGAAGAAATTCCTACATGAGTTAGACCTCAAGCAAGATAAGTTTGTGTTATTCTGTGACAGTCAGAGTGCGATTCATCTCAGCAAGAATCCGACTTTTCATGCAAAGTCGAAGCATATTGAAGTGCGGTATCATTGGATACGAGATGCACTGGAAATGAAGTCATTTTTAATTGAGAAGATTCATACTGATGAGAATGATTCAGATATGATGACAAAGACATTACCTGTGTCGAAGATGATATGTTGCAGAAAGAAAGTTGACATGGTTGAGCAGTACCTTCCCACTTGAGTCGTGAGGGGGAGATTTGTTGGGTGGGCTCACTCCCCAAGTGGAACCCACCAATTTTATTAATAGTATTATTATTTTTATTGAAATAAAAAGAAAAAAAAAAAAAAAAGGTTTAGTGGACTTGGTCCACTTGAAGGTAATAAAAGGGATTTAGAAATCCCTAAGGATATACGCAACACAGAAAAACACAAAAAGACAACGGAAGAAGAACGGTCGCCAGAGAAGAAAAATAAGGGTTTGGTTCCAGTGGTGGTAACAGGTGTGTAGCAAACTTGCTCCGTTTGATCTACAAATTTAGTATGTTATTCCTACCACTGAGTTTATTACTTTAATATGTAATTTGGCATACCCACTTTAGTGGAAGGTTGTTATAAGGTTGTTATAGAGTTGTTATTGTTGATTGATATTCCCTATTATTATTAGGAAGACTTTTGGTGTACCAATTAATTATTATAGTGCAAGATTTTACTGGACTAGGTCCCGTGGTTTTTATTCTCTCAATTTGAGGGAAGTTTTCCACGTTAAAATTGTGTTTGTCTCATATTTAATTTTCTGCCAATTATTATTGCTCTTGGAATTGTATTTTCTGTTTGACCATTTATCTGCACAGGTGGGGGAAAAATATTCCGCATTATTGAGATAATTATTGCTAATTATCTTTGGTTTTTCCCAACACTTTCTATTTTGACCTTCAGAGCAAGAGATTTGTTTCTCTTTGTAGGAGCATCATCTTCATTGAGCTCAAGATTGTGTATTCACATGCATGTTAGTAATTCTTTATGCTTTAGGATATTTAGATATTTTATTTCTTCTGTTGGTACGACCTTAGGTATTCATTTTCTAGAAAGACTTATAATTTTCTCAATATAATCTCTTGTGAAATATTTATTTTTAATTACTATGAAATACGTATCAATTTTTAAATATTTCAAACACGACATCAATAGTTTCATCTTTTTTTATTTTGAACATTTTTTATTTTCAAACGAAAATACTTTACTTTTAATTTTTTTGACACATTATTGATATCATCATTTTCTTATGGTACATAACAAGTAATCTCTAGCTTTTTTATTTAGTGTGTATTGCCCATTTTGTTCTTTGTTGAAATGTTGTGTAGAAATAGTTGTGTCATGGGTTAAGTAACCATTTTCAACTATTCTCCAAAATTCAAATTTATTTTATCCTTCTATGTTCTAATAGTCATAGTATATTTTGTAAATAATGGTGAACATTTGATACTATTATTTGTTTAGGTTAAGTGTTGATTTTGTTTGTCACGATGATAGTGGATCTTTTCTATTAAATGTTAAACTCAAATATTGGACATTAGTACATGAAAAAGTGTATTTAGCTTCTTAATTTGTTTTAAAACTCTCAACATGAGTTGTTTTCAAACAATCAGAAAGTTTGTTCAAAACTTCTAAGAGTTTTTTACATTTTACATGCTTTTAGATGAATTTAAACAAAGGATTATTTATATGTAATTGATGATGTTGAAACATGAAGGCAATAATAATATTACTCACAACGTCCTTGTTTGTCTTTGATTTTGTCCCATTAAAGTAGTAAAATCACAATTTGTACAAATTTACATAATGTGGTTGTATGAAGTAAAAGTTGTTTCAAGAAAATGGACTGTGATAATTGAACACAAGCATCAATTAAACAAGTTGGAGAAGCTTCTTTGAAACTTTATTAATCTTAATGTGTTTACTTCTTCAAACCAACTGGTTGTTCTTTAAAGAGTCTAAGTCAACCGTCATGCGTTCTATCACAAGCATGCTTTTGTTCTTATTAACTTGAGGCAATCTTCTTTTCTTCTTAACCAAAGGCAAGCATTTGTTCTTTTCTTGATCAGATGAATATTATTTATTTTCCTCTTTGTTTGTTTGGAAGTTATTGTCCTTCATGATTATTTTTTTCATGAATATGGATCATCATATGCAAAGTGATGGTAATCATTGTCCTTCATGATTTCTTGAGGATCTTCTCAATTGTATAATCATTTATACACTCAAGGACATTTCTCACATAACATATGATAAATTGTTCACTTAAATATGAGTTATTATTAAAATTAATTAGAGGCTAGAATATAAATTCTCTAACATTGTATTCATCTCATATTATGTGTGTCATGTAGAGTGTGCACATTTTTTAAGAAAATAATTAGGTAATTTACATCTACCAATTTTTAGTTCAAAATTATATGTATAAACTAAAATATTATTGTACTTTATTTATTATTTGTACACCATATACTTGCTATTACTTTACTGTTACTTTTATTCTTTCAAAGTATTATTAATTATTCCTACTATTTATTGCAGTGCAAAAAGATAAATATGTGAGATCTCATATAGTTAAGGGTATGAAAGGAAAATATTATTAATTTTTTTTTAAGTAACAAAAGTTGATTAGTTTTCTTGGTATGTAAGAATAATATCAAAATAAAAATTTAAAAAGAACAAATGGAATAATGAATTTAACAAATATAAATAAAAAAATGTATTAATTTTTCCAACTTATGTAAAACAAGCTTAAATGATACTTAAAAAGTAACAATTAATTGATAGTAGCAATTGGATTCATACTAGACAACAATCTATATTGCCTACACACATAAAGTTGGTACCATATAAAAAAAAAAGTGTTCAACAACAGCACCAACAAGAAAGAAAATAGAATTATGCCTTTTTTTAAGTTTTTATTTTAAGATGATATGGTAAAATAGATAAAACCTAATTGAATGGCATTGATATATAAATTAATCTATTTATTTCTAATCCTAGAAGAGATTAAGTGTTTCACTTCTTTTTGGTATTCATTCATTATTTAGCTAAACTATGGGCATAGGTATAATATATATACACTTTAGCCTATTTTTGATAAAGTTAAATTATAAGCTAATTGATAATTGAAATATTAATTGATAATTTATAGTTAAAAATTTAATTAGTTAAAATAAAAGTCTAGTAAATTTAACTTTTATAATTGTAAAATGACATAAAAGTATATAATCATTTTTTTAATAAAAAAAAGTATACAATTATTTAATTTTAATATATTTATTAAATGTATAAAAAAAATGGCATGCCTTTGTCAGTTATTTGGCAGAGAATCTTATAATGTGTGAAGAAGATAAGATATTACATTTTATATGAGAATTAAAAAATAAAAAAAAGAAAATTATAAAATTATAAATGAAAAAAAATATAAAAAATTAGAAGTTATATATTCAAACGCTACTTAAAATAGTGCTTCATATAAACTATAAATTAAGACAGAAAATTTATTTATCAAATACATCTCATTTAATCCTTATATATATATACAGTTACAGTTGAAATATTAAAGTTGTTACTCATGAATATATGATAGTAGTACAGGTATATGTCTATTTTTCTTGTTAATTATTCACCCTTTCATCAAGCACCAACTGCCTACATTCTAATGGCAATTAATGTGGGTATGCTAGGGACAGTTGAAGTCATTAACAGTATCTCAAATTTGGTAGTCAGTTGGAATTCAAGCACACAGCCGACTATATCTAGAATTCATTCCCCCAGTTCCTAATAATTAAATAATTAAAATTTATTTGTGCTATCTATATAAATGATGTGTGAGGCCACTTAGGGATCTTCATTTTATCTTGCTTTCAGTTCCTATAGTTCGCTAAATTATTTTCACTTACCATTTAGTTGGAGTTTCTTTTTAATTTCCACTATGGAGTTTCCTTATCTATCCATCTTTATATCACTCAATGTAAGCATCAATTTCCAAGCTTTTATTCCAGCATGTGCCTAATATTATTCCTATAGTTTCTTCTTTATTATTATTATTATTATTTAATAAAATATTTTTATTATTTCATTTCATAAATATCAACATATGAAATATGTTATTTTGCAGCTTGCACTTGTAGCAGCCCATGCTGCCTTACCCCTTGAATTGTACTGGAAGTCCAAACTTCCCACAACTCAAATGCCAAAATCCATAACAGATCTCCTTCACTATGGTTAGTACATATTTCATCCTTTTGGGACACCTTATATAATAATCTTATTATATGCCCTTAAGCTAAATAGAAAGTTGCCTAAGAAAATATTAATAATTTGACTTTAATTTTTTTTATATAAATTGCTAATATATAAGCACTTTTATAATATAGATTTATGTTATTAGTATTTAATTAAATTGTTTATCTAAACAAAACCTAACATATTTACACAATTTAATTTTGCATATTATACTTAGAGGTGCGAATAGATTAGACTTTTCAAAGTCGATGTTATGCTTGAATCAGATCTATTACTTGCCATAGGTCCATTTTTAAGATCTACCATGGCATTTTTGAAAGCTTGACAAGGCCTTAAAACTTATTTAATAGTCTACTTCGCAATTTTTTTTCTCAAAATCTACACCACTCATGTAATAATCGATATAGGCTCTTGTTAATAACTAACAAGATGATAAGTCAATGAAATTAAATTCTATTTTAATATTTAACATGACTTTTTAAATAATTTAAGTTTATATTTAAATTTTATTTTATACTAATGCATTTAAATATATCAAAAAATTGATGTAACTCGGTATGTTTAAATTACATAAAATGTTAATAAAACTATGATTTAGTACAAAGTACAAAATTTAGTATAAATATTAATAATGGTAATAAAAAATAATTACTTTATTAAGTTAAGAAGGCCTAAAAGACTTTTTTGTTGGTATGTAATCTGAGTGTTTTAGTTAAATAAAATTCTAAAAAGTTTTGGTACTGTATATTTTAAAATAAAATTGGCCAGATTTGGACATGATGTAAGGTTAAATGGTAAGTCTTTGTCCGTCGGCCACCTACTTCTGCCCCTATTAATATAGAATGATACAATACGATTTGGCCTACGATGATCAACTAACACAAACTATATGAATGTGCAGATTGGACAGAAGACAAAAGCACCTCAGTTAATGTAGGAAAAGGTGGTGTCAATGTTGATGCAGGAAAAACAAAACCAGCAGGCACCTCGGTTAATGTAGGAAAGGGTGGAGTTCATGTTGATGCTGGAAAAACAAAGCCAGGAGGCA
This sequence comes from Cicer bijugum, assembly GCA_037974875.1. NCBI lineage: Eukaryota > Viridiplantae > Streptophyta > Magnoliopsida > Fabales > Fabaceae > Cicer > Cicer bijugum. The sequence continues at coordinate 1,489,505 of JBBPBT010001185.1, forward strand.
CAGCAGTTAATGTAGGAAAAGGTGGTGTTCATGTAAATGCAGGTAAAGGTAGAAAACCTGGTGGAACAACAGTGAATGTTGGAAAAGGTGGTGTAAATGTACACACAAAAGGAAAAGGAAAACCGGTACATGTTGCAGTTGGAAAGTCACCCTTTGATTATAATTATGCTGCAAGTGAAACACAATTACAAGATAATCCAAATGCAGCCTTGTTTTTCTTGGAAAAGGATTTGCATCAAGGAACAAAATTGAACATGCAATTCACAAAAACCTCAGACAATGAAGCAAAATTTTTGCCTAGAGAAGTTGCTAATTCCATACCTTTTTCGTCAAACAAAATTGAAACCATCCTTAACCACTATTCCATCAAAGAAGGATCAGAGGAATCTGAAATTGTGAAGAACACAATCAATGAATGCGAAGAAACCGGTATTAAAGGAGAGGAAAAGCTTTGTGTAACATCATTGGAATCAATGGTTGATTTCACTACTTCTAAACTTGGTAACAATGTTGAAGCTGTTTCAACAGAAGTGAACAAAGAAAGTGATTTACAACAATATAGAATAACACAAGGAGTTAAGAAATTGGGAGAGAAGAACAAAGCTGTTGTGTGCCACAAAGAGAATTACCCTTATGCAGTTTTTTACTGTCACAAAACAGATTCAACTAAGGTTTACTCTGTACCTTTGGAAGGTGTTGATGGAAGCAGAGTTAAAGCTGTTGCTGTGTGTCACACGGATACATCACAATGGAATCCAAAACATTTGGCTTTTCAAGTACTCAAAGTTCAACCTGGAACTGTTCCTGTTTGCCATTTCATCCCACAGGATCATGTTGTTTGGGTTTCCAAGTAAAAACAACAATTTCATCCATAGTTGTATCCATGAATAATAGCTACTATATAGTAGCCACTTCAAAACTTTAAATTATAATACTTGTGTTATAAGTTATTTAGTGTATCCTAGCTAATATAAACAATGTTTAATTATGTTATATGGTTATAAGTTTGTGTATGTCCATGATGTATTATTATATGGACAACATGTCATATGGTTTGTAAGACTTGATGTTAACGGGTAGGAGATTCTCTTGAACTTTTTTTTAATAAAATTTTCTTAAAGAAAAATATGTGGAAAAAATCTTGTGTGCTTATTATATGTACATATAGCAGCACTGTGTCTGTTCTAAATGGAATACAATATGCAATAGTGAGACTTGCCTCAGTTGCTTTAATTTGATGAAATCTCTGTGTTTTAGGGTGTAGTCAGTACAAACATATATATATATATATATATCTGTGTTTTAGGGTGCAATTAGGTTAAATGATGTCAGCTATCCAATGAATGTAGAGAATAAAGGAAAAATAAATTAGGAAATAAACCAAATCAGAGTGATTTGATTCTTTTCTAAAATACAAATAAACTTAAATAGAAAATCAAATAATAAACACACACACTCATATCAGATTTGATTGGTATATGTCAACACCCCTCCTCAAGTTGGTGCATATATGTCTAGCATGCCCAACTTGTTGTGAAGTAAGGACAAAAGGCATGCAAATCAGACCTGCATCTACTTTCTCTTTTATAAAATGTCTATCAATTTCAACATGGTTAGGTCATGTTGAATAGGATTTTGAGAAATACTAATTGTTGTCTTGTTGTCGCAATACAACTTCATTGGAAAAGTTATAGGAAGTTTAGGCTCTTCTAAGATTCTTTGAAGCCATAGGATTTCACAAACACCTTGAGCTATTGCCTTATATTCTGTCTCAACATTGCTTCTAACTACTACATTTCGTTTCTTGCTCCTCCAAGTAACTAAATTTCCCCAAACAAATGTGTAGTAACCAGATGTTGACTTTCTATTCGTGATGGACCCTGCCCAATTTGCGTCAATAAATACCTCAATGCCTTGTTGATTAGTTTTTTGGAAAAACAGTCTCCTTTTGGGGGAACTTTTGAGATGCCTTAGAATACGGTAAACAACCTCTAAATGTTCTTTGTGAGGTGAGTGCATAAGCTGACTCACTAAGCTAACAACAAAGGCTATATCTTAACGAGTATGCGACAGATAAATTAGTCTTCCTACTAATCTTTGATATCGAGATGTATCCACTGGATCACCACAGCTATCGCTACCAATTTTCTTATTAAGATCCATTGGAGTATCTGTTGGTCTACAACCCATCATCTCGGTTTCTTTTAAAAGATCTAAAATATATCTATGTTGTGCTACAACAATCTCTTTATTTGATCTTGCAACTTTCATTCCCAAAAAATATTTTAAAGACTCAAGATCTTTAATTTCAAACTCAATAGTAAGAGATGCCTTCAAATTTTTTATTTCACTGGAGTCATCCCCAGGGAGAACAATATAATCTACATAAACAGTCAATATAGCCATTTTACCTTCCGAAGAATGTTTCACAAACATGGTGTGATCATTTTGACACTGAGAATATCCCTGCTTCTTAACAAATTGGGTGAATCTTTCAAACCACGCTCGAGGTGACTATCTCCATTTACACATTTTTTACATCTAGCTATTGTAATAGCCAATCCAAGTTAACAACTAAAGATAAAAGAACTCTAACGGTTTTAAGTTTTGCAACAAAAGCAAAAGTTTTTGAGTAATCATGTGAGGACATGGTGAGCTGCCACAGGATCAGAGCCGAAGCTCTGATACCATGTGTTTTAGGGTGCAGCTAGGTTAAAACAAGAGACAGAAGGAAAATATTATTGAAACCGAAATAGTACAAACATATATATATATATATATATATATATATATATTAAATTTAGAAGGAATAATATTCTTTCATATATTATTATGAGGTCACTGGACCTATATATATACATGAGCCATCAGCTTATTTTAGGAAATATAAACAGCTAATTCTAAGGAAAACGGATCCCTGTCATTATGGGATTGATCCTAAATACATAAACCTAATAATAGCAAGATACAACTGTTACAGAAATACAATAAATATAAAACTGCCTAAAATACTAAGGGGAATCACGGTTTTGACACTCCCCCTCAAGCTGGTGAATAGGTGTTTTCCATTCCCAGCTTGGATATAATTCCTTCAAAGTTAATGCAGTTCAGCCCCTTGGTGAGTATGTCTGCGAATTGATTCTGAGTGGATACATATGGTGTGCAAATCATGCCACTGTCTAGTTTTTCCTTGATAAAGTGTCTGTCAACCTCTATATGTTTAGTTTTATCATGTTGCACCGGGTTGTGGGCTATACTAATTACAGATTTATTGTCACAATATAACCTCATAGGTTCATCCCACCTTATCTTCAAGTCTTCCAATATAATCTTCAGCCATAAAAGTTCACATATTCCGTGGGCCATTGCTCGAAATTCTGCTTCAGCACTCGATCTAGATACTACACTCTGTTTTTTGCTCTTCCAAGTTACTAGATTTCCACCAAGGAAGGTGCAGTATCCAGTAGTTGATCTACTATCTACCACCGACCCTGCGTAGTTTGCACCGCATCCGTATATGCTTCAAGACTTACACTCTTGTTTCGTTTGAACAAAATACCTCTTCCTGGGGTCCCTTTCAAATAATGGACAATTCTAAGAGCAGCTTGTAAATGTGCTTCCTTTGGTTGGTGCATAAACTGGCTGACTAGACTTACAGCAAAAGCAATGTCTGGTCTAGTATTAGATAAGTAAATAAGTCTGCCCACAAGTCTTTGATACATTTCCTTGTCCACGACAATATCCTCCTCCGCACTTCCCAACTTTATATTTGGGTCCACTGGAGTACTTGCTGGTCTGCAGGCTGTCTTCCCTGTTTCTTTAAGCAAGTCAGTAATATATTTTTGTTGAGATATGAAGATTCCTTTCTTGGAATGGGCAACTTCAATTCCCAGAAAATATTTAAGTCTCCCTAATGCCTTGATCTCGAATTCCGTGGCAAGGCATTTACTTAGCACGTGCTGCTCCTTTTTGTCATCCCCACTAACTATAATATCATCTACATACACCAATAAAATTGTTACTCCCCTTGAATCTGAATGTTTGATAAATAATGTGTGATCCCCTTGGCTCTGTTTGTAGCCTAGACCTGTCATAACTTTGGTGAATCTTTCAAACCATGCTCTTGGGGATTGTTTCAGCCCATATAGAGCCTTTCTTAGCTTGCAAACAGTTCCAGCAGCAACCTGCCCATTGTAACCAGGGGGCAACTCCATGTATATTTCTTCTTCAAGGTCTCCATGTAAAAATGCATTCTTCACATCAAACTATTGCAGGTCCCAATCATGATTTGCTGCTAATGACAATATTACTCTGACCGTGTTCATCTTAGCAACCGGGGCAAATGTCTCCAAGTAATCAACTCCATAGGTTTGAGTGAAGCCTTTGGCCACTATTCTTGCCTTGTAACGTTCAATGGTCCCATCAACCCTGTATTTAATTGTATATACCCACTTGCATCCTACTGATTTTTTCCCAATTGGTAGGGTGACAAGTTTCCAAGTCCTATTCTTGTTTAACGCCTCCATTTCCACATCCATGGCTTGTTTCCATTTCCTGCCAGATAATGCTTCAGATACAGAGGAAGGTGTGTGTGTGGAGTTGAGGTTTGTGAGAAAGGTTTTATGAGTAGGTGAGAATTTTTCAAAGGATAGGAAATTTGATAGTGGGTAAAGTGGTTGTTGGGTGCATGTTCTAGTTCTCTTTCTAAGGGCAATGGGTAGGTTAAGATTTTGGTCCCCCTGTGCTTCTAGATTTTCATAAACAAACTCATTAGAATCATTGGAGTTTATAGGATTAGAAGGTGTTACCTCATGCATTGATGATTGGTTGGATTCTTGGACATTGCAAGATTCTAGAATGGATTTTTCTCTCCTTGAAAATACCAGATTTTTCCCAAATTTTCCATCATTAGGTGCAGGTTCAGGTGCAGGCCTTGCTGTTAGTTCAGGTGCAGGTGTAGGTGTAGGTCCTACTGTTGATTCAGGTGCAGGTGTAGGTGTAGGTCCTGCTGTTGATTCAGGTGCAGGTCCTGCTGTTGGTTCAGGTGTAGGTTTTGTTCTTCTCTCAATTTCAGGGACAACAATGCCATTTGTCCCAATTTCATGTCCAAATGTCATATTTGGAAGCATGAGAGTCTCATCTTCCTCTCTTATATTCTCCCCCTGAAGATGAGGCTGCTTGAAGTAGCTCTCTTGTTCGTTGAAGGTGACATCTCTTGACACATACAATCTTTTTGATAGGGGGTGAAAACATTTGTATCCCTTTTGTGTGGTAGAGTGAGTACCTTAAGAATACACATTTGACAGCCCTAGGGTCCAATTTTCCCCTTTCATTACTATGAACATGCACAAAGGATACACACCCAAATATTCTAGGTTGGAGTTTATTTGTAGGATCCAAGTGTGGGTAGAATGAGGATAGGACTTCCATGGGACTTTTTGAGTCGAAGATTTTAGTGGGTAACCTATTGATTAGGTAGGTGGCAGTAAGGAAAGCTTCCCCCCAAAATCTCTTAGGAACATGGTTTTGAAAAAGTAGAGCTCTAGTTTGATTTAATAGGTGCCCATTTTTCCTTTCTGCAATCCCATTCTGTTGGGCTGTGTTCACACATGAGGACTCATGGGTTATCCCTTCCTTTCTGCAATGAAGGCTGCAACAATGCTTAAAGGTGGCGCAGCAATGAAGGCTGCAACTTAGGGTTTACAGGCACGGCCAGAGGCTCCCAAGGATCAGGAGCTTTGATACCATCTTAAATTTAGAAGGAATAATATTCTTTCATATATTATTATGAGGTCACTGGACCTATATATATACATGAGCCAGTTTATTTTAGGAAATATAGACAGCTAATTCTAAGGAAAACGGATCCCTGTCATTATGGGATTGATCCTAAATACATAAACCTAATAATAGCAAGATACAACTGTTACAGAAATACAATAAATATAAAACTGCCTAAAATACTAAGGGGAATCACGGTTTTGACAATATATATATATATATATATATATATATATATATATATATATATATAATGTTGTCAGCAATCTAATGAATGCAGAGAATAAAGGAAAAACAAATTAGGAAATAAATCAAATTAGAGTGATTTGATTCTTTCCCAAAATACAAATAAACTTAAATAGAAAATCAACTAAAAAACACAATCATATCAAATCTGATTGCTATATGTCAACACTCTTAATATGGTGAGTTTACAAGTCAATTTAGCATAAGCAAAACGAGTATGCTTATACTCTCGATTTTGCCAACCTTAATCGAGAGGATAGCCACTCAAACTCACATCCTACCTGAAGATCATGTTGTTTGGATTACCAAGTAGAAATAAACAAATCCCATTGGTGACATCCAAGAAAAGTTATGCAGTTTTAATAGCATAAAATAAGCTATGAAACTGATTCAAGTATTGATCTCCCACTTTGTTTTACTTTCAGTTATAGGTATGCTTATTTGCTATGATGTATTATTACAAGTGTACTATATATTTTTATTTTTCAGTTTTATGTATGCTATATTTGTTATGATGTGTTGCATAGTGTACTATTTCACTTCTTCACTATAGTGAAGCTTATTTTATTTTATTGGAAACAATCTCATCTCAAGAAGCCAGTATACCCTTCACAGATTTAGAAACTCTTGTTCCTATGGATTAATTACTTGTAAAATGACCAACCTACCTTCCCACTTACATATCTCCCACTTAATTTTTTACTATACTTAACAAATTAAACAAAATTTTGAACCACGAACTATCTACAATAAAATTCCAAAACAACTCACTAACAGATCAAGTAAAAAAAATAAACCTTTTCCTCCATTTTTTCCATTTGTTTTGTTACATTAGGAGATTACGTAGAAAATTATGAAATAATTTGAATAAATTAATTTAAATGGAAACTTAATTTGTTATTTACATTATAGGTAGACATGACCACATATACGTCATTTTTCTTTTCAACACAGCCTTACAAGCCAATTGCTCGAACAAATATATACAACAAATCCTAACAAAATTTTGGTTTTCCTATCCTATATATCAAATTGCATCAGAAAAACTATATATAAAAAATGATGTAGGAATGGTAGATGAAAGCAGTATTGCACCTTGCTATGCATTGAAACTTGCTTCGCTTTTTACTCAACGATGACTCAGTTATTATAAACCACATGCCTCATCATCATGATTGAGTCTTCTGGGCGCACTTAATATTTCCACTGCCTTCCAAGATTCAATTCTCTATCAATTGTGGTGAATGCACCACCCAACATCAGCAAATATCTTTTTACACTGTCATGAACAAAGATAGTCTGGGTGCTTCAGGATTCAGCTATGGGAGTGTCAACCTTGAATTTATCTGGTGAAAATGATTCCAAAGATCCCCATGTTCTTCCAACTTTTATTTTGACATTCAGAGGAACTGCAGAGGCATACATGTAAACAATGAATACGTGATTTGACCATACAGTCAGAACCTCAATTACTTTACACAACCTACATTTTCAACCAGAAAGAAATTCTCAATAATACTTTGTTTAAGGAATACATACCAAGAAGTGAGACTGCATTCTCCATGCCGGTCTGCAACAGTAGTACAGCTTCTTTTATTACAGAGGGGTCGACTTCAAGCACTAATTCATCATGTACCTAGTTAACATTCACTGAAATGATTAAAACAAAGAAACAAACAAAAAGTAATAAGAGAATACAAATCCTCTATAATTATTAACCTGTAACAGAATCCGGCAACGATCTCTAAGCATATGGAACTTGGTTGGGACTGAAGAACTTGAATCCGGGCTATCAACTCCAGTAACAATTTCAGAGTAAATTTTAATCATTGCAATTTTAATTATGTCGGCAGCAGATCCCTGGGAGGGAGAGGGAAAGGAAACAACATTATAAATGAATACTGATAGCTCTGAAGGAAACGTATCCCGATCTGGAAGAGAAAGAGCAAATATATTACACCTGACAAATGGAATTGACAGCTTGCCTCTGAGCTCTTGATTTTTCTGTACTGCTGCCAAATTTTATTTTTGACAAAAATCGTTTTCTTCCTTTGAGAGTCTCCACATATCTGGAACATGTATACATTGACGTAAATTACGTAATCCAAAAGACCAAAACTAAAGCCCACAAGTAAATCAAGTTTAGCAAGAATGTATTCATAAGCATAGTTTTCTACATCATTAGATATAGATGTCCCAATATAAAGAAGAAAAAAGTGGTGTCATTTACAACAGAGACAAATATTTAAAGTACCAGTAAAACAGTCAACTCGTCAAAGAAAAAGACAAATACTTGTTCAAAACAAAGAGTGTCCAATGCTTAGATACTCTTCATCATTGCTAAAGGAATGAGTTAGGATGAGTAAAATTGGCAAAAGGTCTCTCCTCACCCTTTACTAGGAAAAAATGCAACTGCTTCGTGAAGCCAAGAAGCAACACCAGGAAAAGTGCTTTTGAAAAAGATAAATTATTGTTCAAAACAAAGAGTGACCAATGCTTAATCTTCATCATTGTATCATTGCTAAAGGTATATGAGTTAGGATATGCAAAATTGGCACAAGGTCTCCTCACCCTTTACTACGACAAAATGCAACTGCTTCATGAAGCCAAGAAGCAACACCAGGAAAAGTGCTTTTGAAGTTACCAATCTTTTCAGCAGCTTCATCAGAAGTGCAATCCAATTGTTCAGCAAGGCTATTTGGTCCCATGCCATAAAGAATGCCGTACACCATCTTTTTTGTATGCTCTCTCTGCTGAGAACCCACAGAAACCTCGGGACACCCAATCCATCTTGCTGCTATCATTGTGAAGACATCTCCATCCGGCTTACTAAGAAGTTCAATAAGAGAAGAATCTTTAGAGAAATGTGCCATCAACCTCAATTCTATCTGAGAATAATCTGCTGTTAACAGTAACCAATTATCCTGCGGTCAAAAAAGATAAATAAGAATACAGCACAAGTAAGCAAATACAACACATAAGCCAAAAAAAAATCAAAAAGAAAACGAAGATAACAGAGCCTCTGAATGACAAATTCAAGAATCTAGAGTAGGTTTACATTAGGAGGTGAAAGTAAAATCCAGGGATATTTTTGTTAGCATGTGTGACAGGTTTCAAGTTGTTGGTTTGTGGAGAGAATGTGTCAGGCTATTATTGATGATTATTTGATGATACAAAAGACTAAGCACTAAACCTAATTTATACTAATACAAGACACCAATCAAAATTAAATAAGGAAATAAATCATGATTAATAACTACAAAGTATGAAACAATCTATAGTGCTCTAAGATAATATTTAGATATAAGATATTTTCATACCTTCTAACATAATGCTTATATTTTTAAAAAAAATGAGCCCTATGATTAATATATTATCAACTTTTTATAGATTAAATAGACCTATTTGAAAACTTAGATAAACATGAGCTGCAATAACTTTTTGGAAGGCAACATAGTTGAATTAGTCTTTATTCTTCATTTGAATTTGAAGAAATGATCATATAAATTGATAGAAGTTAACAATCATTGGAGATTAAAAAGTATAAGACTATTAAAAAATGTTAATCTGTCAGGATTTAATGGATAAAAATCCGATGAAACAGTTGGGATTACAATATAATTCAACCTGAAGTTAAATTTCATTTCAAGGATATGCACCAATACGCATTTGGTTGGCATGACATCAAGAAAACAGCTTTAAAATAATAGCAACCATCAAATAATTAAAAAACCAGAGTTAAAAAGGCCTAAGTCACCTGAGTAGGAATAAAGAAATCACGAGCATTGATTCTACAACTCTCATCAGAATCGCCTTCATTTTTGTCTCCTTTCATTTTGAATTCCACTGCGTGCTCAACACACTGCGTTTCCCAACAAGATAGTACATGACATTAGATTTAGCAGGTTAGCTAAGAGAAAAATCAAACATGTGATAAGATAACCCTGATAGAAATTGAGTTAACCCAAACCTGAAGATTAGGTTCCTCCATTGACAGTCGACCAGTTGCGGTGGATGTTTGGAGCCAACAACCATGTAGTGTGTACTTTTGTGTGCTAACAGATAGCCTAGCCAAAGAACAAATTGATCCTAGTGTAGAATTCAGCAGCTTCGCCAATGTTCGGTGCTCCTTGATGATTGGAACAATGGGATGTTCGTGCCTGAAAAAACAGTCAATTATCCAAATATCCCAGAACACATGTTTGCAAATAAAGAATATTGTATAATAAAAACTTGTGCAACATCCTTCTCAGTAAATATACACTATCTGATCCAATATATCAACATTGCAGCTATTCTAAGGTATAATATAAATATTGAAAGGGAAATTAATTATCTTTCAACAGGTATAATCAATAATGAATTGTTCGGGAAAATTAGAGAAGGCTCAATGTAGTAATCAAATTAGAGACAGCGAGGCACCAAATTTGTCCATCATGTTTTTTTTGTTGCTCTCTTTTAATATTTTCTGTGGTCAACAGTTTGAATGATATTATACTTAATAATCATATTCGAGAGCTGATTTTTGTCTGCAAGTAATTTTCTTGAGGATATGAAAACTGGTCAAAATGCTTCTTATAGATTGTTTGCATTTGAATGTCAAACACTAGACTGTAATTTCTGGTTGTTTAAATGAAGAACGCCTATTACTGCATGAAAGAGAAGGAAGAGATATGCAGAAGTTTCTGTATCAAAAATGTTTCTCAATCATAAATGGTCTAGTAAATTCACTCTTGAGGATAGGTATTATTGAGATCCCCGATATCCGACCTGCATTTTCCAATGCTTTATAGTCCCTTTGAAAGAACTCAATAGCAAAAGAGCATTAATTGTTCTTGTAATTTTTTTTATAGTAAAAGAAAAGATACACAAGAGTGAATATACTCCTCACAGCCGGAATACCAGTTAAAAACTAGGTTTTGCCAAAGATCCTTTCTAAAGGGATAGAACCTTTATTTACAGGTTCTATTTACACTTGGGATAAGAGGGGAAATGACCAATTCAGCAACAGCCCTATAAAACAGGAAAACAACTAACATCCCTATAAAAAAGGAAAACAACTAATACCCTATAAAACTAACTATCACAACAATCAACTACTTTAACTACTCTAGTATCTATTATTATATATCCTAACACATTCACCGATGTTAAAAAACCTATGTTAAAATGGATTACAATGTAATACATATTTATCCCTCAGAAGTGGTAAGTGCAGATTTGAAAATAGGATGTGTAATTTACTCTTTTCTAAAATACCTACTAAGGAAACGGCAAAGCATAAACAAAATTATAAGATTCTAGTTAATATGGATTGAAGATCAACAAAAGGGAAAAGGAAACTTCCTCAATACCTTAGTGCATCCAAACAGTGTTTGTCAGTACTTGGATGATGTTTCCCATTATTTTTCCCATCAGGTATGGGCAGCTTCAAGTGTTCGTACAGGACCTTTGCAATATCTGCTGGCATATTCAATGAAAATGTCATTCCAGCCAGTTTATAAGCTTCCTTCTCAAGTTGCTTCAGCCTTTTCACCAACAACTTCCGAGCATGGATACATCTCTCCAAATCAACACCAATTCCCGAAAGCTCCATGTCAGCAAGAATATTCACCTAACAACATGTGTTAAAGTAGTTAGATGAAAGCCATATAAGTCTTTACATCTAACATAACCTATTTTGGGTTTTGCACTTGATGCAGGCTTTAGAAACCTTAAATATAAAATTCCCACAAAAAGACCAAGTTTTGTCAAATGAATGTTTAAGATATCTTCAGTTTATAAGTGAATCCAAAAATTTTTCGATACTCGTTTTGTATTATAAATATTCGATATTAGAATTTATAATTTATTTTGACATGTATTGACAGGTACTGAAGCTTAAGAGGGTTTTAAATAACTTCAGACATGACATGACACTTCTTTAAGTCTACTGAAGCTTCACAGATTCTTACCAATGGAATTTCTATTCCCATAAGCACTTCTACAAGTTCCTCAGAAACAAGCAATTTCCAGAGAACAGAACATAAAGCCCGTGTTTGAGCAACCCGACGGCAGCAACCATTATGAGCAGCTTTTCGCATCTGATTCCTCCACCTGCCACACTGATTAGCTGCTGCTGCATCCTCGGGGGATAATCTTTTCTTTACCTCCTGCGTTACCAAATGTGATCGTTAATACTAGTACACTCAATTATCAAATTATCACATATTGACATCAAAAATGTGAATATGTTCTGAGTATGAAGTAAAAGTGTAGAACTACATATGTTACCTTATCCAGGTTTGGACTAGAGTTACTCTCTTCATCAGGCCAAAGAATCCAAGCCACAATGCACATGTCAATTGCAGATTTAACATGGATTGGGGGCAACAATACATAAGAACTGTCTACAATTTCAAGGTCCATATTTTTATCAAGTGTGTCCAACGAACCAAATCTCTGAACCGAAACTGAAGGCTTTTTTAGCACCTGAATCTGAATCTTCAAATTCCAGGTGAACTTTCTTACATTTTTTTTACCTATTATTTTGCTAATCCTGCTCCATCTATTCATGGCATTAATCAAATCTTGCTTAGTATTAGATGATGAAACTTTCTGCTTATTACTGCATGCACTCAGGGAAAAACCGTCATCTTTTCTATTGTCAGACAGCAGAATATCCCTAGGAAGATTAATGTAATACATGGGAGATTTTTCCCAACAGATGGCAATACCATGTACTTCAAAAGGAGCAGCAGAGTGCAATTCCAATCGCTTGATGAAATGGATATCAAAATAGAACTCAGGAATTGTATCCCATAGATCCAAAAATGAATCAAGCCCACCAGGACAACTAACTGCATTAATGGGCCCTTTCTGGCTGAAGCTATCCATGTTACCACTAGCCACATTCCCCTTATGAACTTGTTCCCCTGAACCATAAGCATGGCACCCACCAGGAGTACTGGATTTATCATGTTGTTTCTGTGACTGAAGAGAGAGGGTGGTAACATCAGGAATTTTGACAGGGCCAAAAGTTGTACTGAGCTCATTTGTAGTAGGTACTACAACTGGAACAGTAGAAAAGATACATGGCATTGCACTCTCTGATTTTCCTTCTACAGAAGCCAGAGCACCATTGTCAGATGATTTAATCAAATCCTTTTCATTTTCTAAAGCGACTATCTTAGAATTATCAGTATGATTTGCATCAACAAAGCTATGACTAGTGTCAGCTGTGTCACTTCCAGAGGAGCTCCCAGCTTCTTTCCTGATAAAATCGCGTGCAGCAGTGGATATGGATGGAGCTAACTGTGGGACATTGTATCCAAGTGACTTAAAGGCTGAGAAAGCAGCGATCCTTGCTTCTTCAGCTTTATCAAAAACAATCTTGCGAGCACCATTCTTTATCTTCTTTGCTACACTGAATTGTAAGCTCCTTTGTGCAGAACCTTCCAAATAAGGGAAATCAAGTTTCGATCATATAATTAAAATAAAATCTACAGTTCAAATTAAAAGATTGGCATAGCAAATTTAGTCGGTGAAATAAAGAATTAAAAACAATAACCAAGGATGCATATGGACAAACTAGAAGTATAATGCACTGCTAATAATATTTCACCAAGAAAACAGTGGCGAAAAAATGTAGCATAAAAAATATGTTATCCAATATTTTAGTTCTGTATTTACTATATATATAGTTTCAAAACAAAACACTAACAACATAATATCAACCCTTTTTGCTGCATAAAAGTGTTAGAGTAACTACAGACAATTTTCACAAATCACCTTCTGTGGCCCATGATGAAGATTCAAAAAGGGCTTTTACTATTTCAGGAATTGATGCTTCAGCAATTGCAAGAGGTGTACGTAAACCTGCTTTATAAAGTGCTCTGGCTCGAGAGCCCTGCAAAATGAATGGCAGAAACAGGGGAAAAGAGTGAATACTTCAACAACAACAAACCATAAGTTATTTGAAGGAGTGTGTAAAACTGAAATGAAACTTGAGGCTACTTACTTTAACAAAAGGAATGTTGGTAAGCTCAACAACTTCTGCTCTAACTCCAAATGAGACACGATTTTGAAACTTGGCGACTAAGCCTTCAAGATCGTTCCACCCCAGCCTCTCACAGAACACAGCAACCATAGATGCAAACCTACCAGCGTTTTCTTGCAGAGCTTGAACCATTCCTCTAGCAACTTTAAATGCTTCACAAACCACACCCACAGGAGTTTCCTTCATAAAATCACATTTATTCATAAAACTATATAAGCTCTAAGCCTCTAATGATATTTTAGTGATTAGATGGAACACAGAAAATAGAGATAGGGGAAGGAGCACAAAAGCATAATTTACAAATAAAACTCTTAATACTACAAAACAATGAGCCTATGGCCCTAATTACATTTTACACTTATAATGTGGGCTACTGAAGAAGTGCAACTGTTCAACTGCCGTACAATCATATTCGAACCCTATAGCACCTACAGAAGTAATCTTAGGCTTAGCAAAAGATGCCCTAATATTTTAACTCTCATTCTCAAACTGAAGGATGAAGCCTAAGCTTGTTAAAGATTATTGATTATCAATTATTGTAGTTAGTCATGCATTAGAATTCTTGTTACATCAGTAGTTCTTCAAAACGTACTACTGGATACAATTAATTGTCTACTACACAGTCACTGTTTCTGCTGGTGACTCTCTATGGTTCTAACCTCCTGTTACCACTCTGACTCCTCCTGTTGAAAACTCTATGACACCTCGGGATAATGAGGGCAGGGAGAAATAGTCAATGCAAAAAAGATGTGGCGCAGACAAGGCATGGCTCTTGGCAGACTTTTAGGCCACAGGACACATGAATGAACCAAAGTCACATAGGATCTGGAAGGATCCTGACACTATATTGGTATGAGACTGAACAATTGAAGGAAAACATAAAAGAATTTATAGTATTACTACTGTTGGATTGATAAAAAAAACATATTATATCTGATGTTACTAATAGTGTAATGATCCTCAAGTCTTATACGAATGTAATTTGATCTCTACTCATACATAGATATGTATGTAGCATAAAAAATACAAAATTAGAATTTTATTAGTTTCAAGTTCTTGTTTTCAGAGAAAGAACCATTGTCCCCTGAAGTGCTGTGATATAAACAATTGTTTTCATGGCTTGTCTTTAATTTTCTTCATATGACTTCTTTTTAGAATTTTCCGTCGTTAGACGAGCAAAGAGATTGGAAAGCTCTTAGTGTTAGTACATTTCTCCTTGTTTGTGGTTGTTGACCTATGACTTTTAACCAATAAGTACTTTGTATCATCCTTTTCTTTTTATTATATTAAATACTATTTTATTAAAAAAAATTATGCATTAAGAAAAATTCACAGTAGAGATATTTGAGTCTATATACTAGAGAAAAGTACCTGTACTAAAAGCGATAAAATGAGAGCAACATAGAATCTTCTACAGACACGAAGTGTTTGATCATCAGAGTTAACAGTTCCCCCAGAGATCCCATGTTGATTTCGCTGTTTATCGTGCAACCATCTTGTACTATCTCTTGACTTGTTTGAATAACGCATCGGTCCACCATGTGCCATACGCATCAAGAATGGTTCTGTCACACCTACTCGATTGCCAACGGACTGCAAACATATTACTATTACAGTTAACAATATTTACAAATATTTAAGATTACATTACTATTTCAAATCTAAAAATATAAAAACTAAATAATAGATATCTATAGAGGTGGAATGACAATTCAAATTGTACCCTTTTTACGTATAGGTGATTCTTATAGTTGTGTACATCTTTCTGTAGAAAATTTTAATTATAAATTAGTTTTTAACAAAAAAAATTGACATATCATGTACTCATGCAGCTTAAAATAAATGATAGGAAACATGTGGTGAACTCTAAGCAGGTTAAATAACATTGCTGGCTGAAAACCAAGGGGGGATTTGATTTTAACACAAACCCACCTGATCAAGAGGAGACAATTTCACAAAACGCTCATAGTACAATTCCCAATCTGGCTCAACATCAACATTGATTGGCGTCACCAAGTAAACCAAATGCAAGTCAGATGCAAGAACAAATCCTTCCCTTGCTCTTGAAAGATCAGCTAACACAATCTAAAAAATCAATCACAATATGGGTTAATGCCAATCACAACATGATTATACTACCTCATTTTGTTTAGCTTAATTCAAACCATTCATAGAACAATCAAAACCAAACTGAAGGGAATGCCAGTATGGTAATAAACCCAAGCTGATTAAAAAGAACAATAGCAATGAATAAAAGTATAGACAGAAACACTTACAAGTGATTCTTCCGGACAGAGAGAACTGCCAAAAGCTGCACGTCCAAGAGGCGTGGTACTGTAGAGTTTAGTGTCTTCATTCCATTCAAGAAATTTTCTTTGGCACAACCATCTTAGGGATTCTTGAGCAGATTTCACAACTTCAAGAAATGGTTTTGTGGAGTTCAATAGAGTGCATCTAACATACCGGTTAATGTCATTAGCAGTTTGAACTATTCCTCCAGAAACCACTTCTAAAATTGCGTGAGTCATTCCATTTAAATCTTCTGATAAACAAGAATGTAATGGCGGACAACTATCATTTAAAAGTCCCGTAACTTTTTTTAACTCTTCTGGTTTGCAGATGAGTACCTGTGCAAGTCAAAAAAAAAACTGTCTCAAAAACTGCAGTAAAAGCCACATACATATGGCCAAATAAATTATGATATCAATGTAAAAAGGTAAAATGAGAGAAAAAGAAAAAGGAAAAAAGAATCACATGGCATGTAACGGTAAAACTAGGGGAGAATACAAAACAAAAAAGATGCGGAAAAAATGGTTGTGTAATATATAAAAGCATAGAAACTCTCAACAATCATGCAGCATAGAAAAACCACACATATATATAGTATACAATAGTTGACGATATAACAGAAAAAGTCGTACACTTTCTCCTTTTGTATCGATTCCAGTTCGACCAGCACGACCAGCCATCTGCATGTACCTCGTCCCATCAATAAAATCACAACCAATTCTCGGTTGGCGGAAAATTACTCTCCTAGCTGGTAAATTAACCCCAGCTGCTAACGTTGATGTGGCAGTTAAGACACGTAAAAGGCCTTTCCGGTAACAAGTTTCAACAATCTCTCGTTCCTCAACCTATTGAAATTTAGAACAGTAAAAAAAAATGGGTTAGGCCGTGAAGGTAGGTACAATAAACCCAACATTTCCATGGTGATCAAATATGAACTTCTACTCCCAAAAAATAAGTCTAGTAACAGTGTTAGTGGAACCATAACACAAAAGATTGGAATTACCGTAAGGCCGGCATGGTGATATGCAACACCTGCTGGAAAAGTTTCTTCTAATACAGGGTCCAACCCAGCAGGGCACTTTCTCAATGAGTTAATAGCAGAAGTAATATCAGCAAACTCACAATTATTCTCATTAATATCAACAGTGAAGCTTTTAAGGAACTTTGCAACGTGTCTTGCAGTTGATTCGCAACCCTTACGGCTAGAACAAAATATTAAAACTGAGTGTCCCTCTTGAACAACCTGAAAAATATCAATTGTTCAAAATTGTCCATCTTGCAGAATTACAGATGTAGAAGTTGTGGCTTAAATCGCCTACCTCGTTACATAGTTCAACAACATGATCTGGATCTTTACCACCAAGGTCAGCTCCTTTTCGAATTGTTCTAGAAAGTTCCATACTCTTGTTATAAATGGAACTACCAACTTTAATATATTCTTCTAAAGGAACTGGCCGGAACTCTGTCTGGTATAGTGCTGCCTTGATACAATTTGGGACAAACATATTTATAAGAGCTTGAAGAGCAAAAATTGTATAAATATTAATTGTTTTTTTTTACAAACACATACATCAAAAAGTTTATAAACGGACTAATGTACATATATTCTATTAATTTCTATCCTAATGTTAAGGAAAGAAAATCTGCCCAAATAATGAAAAGTCTAAAAAACAGTTGCACAAAAGAAATAAATCTATATATACAAATAAACGGAAATAACGGAAGATTTTCCTATAAAACAACATAAGATGATCATCAGAAACAGAACCATTTTTACAAATAGGGCATTGTCCAATATGCAAACAATAAATAGTCATCCGTTGGAAATACAAAATGATAAAGAGATAATTCACAAGAGAATGGCATGCTTTAGAGAAAACCATGCATCATAGATCAAAACAATACACCAGACTAGGACTTTTAAAAGAAGATCATGCATCAGATACAATATCAGAAGGTCTATACAATCTAAACACCAAGATTCATAATTGATATTCTTATATTCCTTCGTGAATGATCTTCCCGTATACAACAGTCTTCACTATTTGTCAAAAATCATTACGCAATTCTGATCAGTTAATTGCTAATCATTATCCATTTAGTCGGAGTACAACATTTACACATTGCAAATACATTGTGTCATCTAGGTAATATAGCATTTTCCACATCTACATTTGTAGAAAGCATTTTCTAGTTATTTTAGAAGCCAAAAAGACAATATGATAGTATAATCCATACTCATCCAATTATTAAGTCAAAAGACTGAGCAAACTCTAAGAATAACATCATCCACTGTTTTGATGATATTACTCTTGGCATTCTTAACATTAAATCATCTTTCAAAATTGTTAACTGTGAGCTAAGTGTGTGGATAAAATATCAAGTCAGGCATAAGAAGATCAAGTATTCTGATATGTATTCAGAATAGTGGGGACGTGATACTTAAGAGTTAAGAACATCAAAGGACTTAAGAAGACTCGCAGATTACTCCCTCCTCATAAGACTTTAGAAAAGAAAGCTGGGGATACATTAGAAGTGATGATGACTTCTTGATATATCAATATCCGGTGTCTTCTCCTTTCTTTGTTTCATCCATAATCCCAAATAAATCACTTATATCACTCAAATAAGTTTTCTTCTAAAACATATAAACCATGAGATGGATAGTACTTTCAGGATTGCAAAATCCAATAATCCTCTATTTCAAGTTTTAATGTTCATTAATTAATCATTATATTCAAAGTTATATTTCTTTTAGATGGAACGTATAATTCTAAGTGCTAAACATGTATGTATTTTTCTGCTAAGCTAACATAAAAATATTAGGAGGATTCAGGTCTTATAAAGGCTAAATATCAATTTCCTGTAGAAGTTATTCAGATCAAATTTCAACAAATTTAAGCAACTATACCACCTAGTGGGATAAGGCTTGGTTGTTGTTGTTTGTTATTAATTATACCACCTAAAGTCACAAAAAAGGACAGCTGGCCAAGAGAAAGTGGAAGCCCAATAATTTAAGTCTGATATAGAATAAGCGATACTCATAATTATTCTTACTTGAAGCCAGTCAGCAACTGCTGCAACGTTCGGCATTGTCGCACTCATACCAACAATTTGCAGACCTTGAGCAGGATCGGTCTTATCACTGCTTCCACCTGAACTCTCTCCATCACTTGATTTTGAAATGCCCTCCCCTGCTGCATAACGTAGCTTTGTCAACATAAGTTCTAGAAGATAACCTCTTCGTGGATCACCAACCTGTTAATAGATGTAGAGAGGAATAAGCCATGAGAACCTTATAGGGTACCTTTTTTGTTTATCTTTCATAATAACCAAATACAAAAATGCTGAAAAAAATAGCATGGAATAAAATAGATAACAATAACTACAAAAGTAAGAACTGATGATACCATATGAAGTTCATCTATCACAATGATTCCCAATTCTGACAGACGGCCCTCTTCCAATAATCTATTAATTAGTGAGTTTGCCTTTTCTATTGTGCAGACAGCTACAGAAGTATCTTTAGGAAGTGTTCCACCACCTTGGTTCCCATAATAACTACGAACATGTTTACCAAGTGGCTCAAGCAGCTTTTCAAGATGTTCTGCCTGCACGAATAAAAATAAATATATAAAACAAAATAAATTTCAATTTTTCAAATATTTTAAACTGGATCCCATAAACGGCTCTGCTCTGACAACCAAAAATCTAATTTTTAGCAAAAAAGAGGATAAAAGATAATACCTTTTCTGCACAAATTGATACATACGGAAGAACAAGTATTGCAATTTTACCAGTTGTTATCACCCTCCGCAACATTAAAATCTCAGCAACAAAACTCTTTCCAGCACTGCGGGAAAAGAAAACATTTCATACAGTGATCCTCAAATAAAAGACAAAAAGATGACAAGAGAAGGACAGACAGAAAGAGAACAGAAAGTGAAATAAAATGACAAAGGTAAAAATCGGCAGGATAATCGTATCAAGTGTAAAACACTAAGGAAGACATACAGCAGAACTTCAGAAATAAAAGAGACAAGAATATAAAAGCATCTGTTGATTCAAGAATGTACAGTCATAGACACATATAGTAGTCAGTACCAATATTAAGACTCTAACTTTCTCTCCAAGGGAAATCCTTATAGTGGAAAATGAAATTTATTATGCACAAGTCAGCTTTATTGGAGAAGAAACCCAACTCCCCTGCTTGTCCCCAAATTCATGTCCCACTCCCCTAATTCTTTAAACAATATATCAACAAAAATATAAAAAGAAATATGACAGAAGGTTTGCGGTTATAGCTGGTTAAACGAGAGAATACCTTGTAGAAGCGCAATATACAAGATTTCTTCTTTGTAGGACACCGTTGACCCGAAGGCAATCAACCTAAAAAGTGGAAGAAAAAAAACCACAAACTAAAATCAAATAGAGGCCTAATGAGGCCTCAAAGCCAAAACTTCGAAAAAAAGAAAGGTAAAATGGTTGAAAAGAACAGGAAGCAAGACTAACAAAAGTAAATAAATCAATCATATAGATAGAAAATACTGTACAATAAATCAGTATAATGACGTAAAAAGCATCTTCCAATCAAATGTATCCGTACCTGCCAATTGTAAAGCTTTGAAATTCCTTTCTTTCTATATATGCTGCATATTTCAGGTGGAAGCCAGATATGTAGGTCTAAATGATTATCAAGTGACACACGACTTGAAGGAGTTGTGGCTTCAAGAGAAGCATGTGTACTAATTGATGTCCTGGCCTCATTGTTGGGTGAATTAAAATTATTAGATGTCATACTGAAATTATTCTTTTTCACTCGTTTGCCTAATTCATCTACTAAAACTTTCTCCTGCATTTCATTCGTCGGTTCATATGTATGACTTGCCACAGAAGTAGACTCATACTGCTTTCCAGCCCCACAAGTAACATTGACCAGATTTTCACCCATATTATTGTCCTCGTACGAAAAATCAAAATGCTTAACAGGAAGGCTGGAAGCTTCTTTCGTAGAATCTTTTGTGTGCATCTCAGCCAACCCTGTGTTTTTACTTTGATCCAATATTTTCCTTGCCTTGCCATCGTAATTTTGTAAATTACATGAGTTCTTCATCTCAACTTGATCTCCTACCGCATTACTTTCTTCTATAACTTTAGAAGAATCATTACCCATGGGAACAGCCAAACCATCAGCAAGTTGAATTGCTTCATCCCAAAAAGCCTCTCCAGGTGAAAACATCGAGCTTCCGCGTGTTGACTTTGGAGTAGTCCCCTTAACGCATGCTTTAACAATCAAAGATCCTGGTGTATGGCACTCAGCCATATTCATAGACATAGGTGTATAACTACATTTTCTGAAGCTCGTGTCGAAGGCATTAGTATCACCACCATCAGACACCTGCCACTCAAAAGGCAAAGCATTAAAACATCAATATATCAATATATAATAACTTTTTGTAAGAATTTAACTAAAAACTAAACTAGTAATGAAACTGGTTTCAACCTTTGCAGAGCAGCCTGGAAAACTTTCCATGGTATTTCGAACACCACCAGACTTGATGTCTACATATAGCTTGCCGCTCGAAATGTTTTCACAAACAAAATGTGGCTCACTAGTGTCATTACACTTCTGCAGTATACTACTATTTTCCCCAACTAATGTCAGAGACTCATTTCTCTGGTGGCCTTTCAATCTCATCTCCATTGGTGAAATAAAGCCCGAGCGCAATTCACTGAATGTAATAATAGTTTAAAATTTCAACAACAATAATAATAATAATCAAGATTGCACATCTCCACTTGATACTCACAAATAGATAAAATTATGAATTAAATTCAATCAAAGTAAAGTACCTGCAATAGAGAGACAAAAAATCAGCTTTAAATTGTTTGAGCTCCGATTTTTCACCCCCTTGTCCAAAATCACTCAAGTTGTTTACCTGAACAGGATCATCAACCAAAAGCATTTCATTTTCAATCCTTATCCGAGTATCCGGGGAATCTCGGACCCCTTGAGTTGATTCAACAGGCTGCTTATCAAAAGAACTACCAATCTCGGACGCCAAATTTCTCCTAACCAAATCCAATCTCACCGACTCGTCACCCTGCGATGGAACCAAGTATGTTTCCAATGAGCCTTTAGCACTTGGAGAACCATCAAGCACAACAAGCCTTGCACCTTTCTCAATTCTCTTAGAAACAGGTGAAAGCGCTTTCCTCTTCTTGGTAGCATAAAACTGTTGCACACAAAAATCCACCAATGCAAGTGAAAAATCAAAACAAACAACAAAAAAATACAATTTTGCTAGTTACACCCGTTTATTTTCAGTTACACCCAAATAGCTTAGCTGAGATGAATTCAGATACATGAACTTAATTAAAAACATAGGTAAATTGAAAAAAACAAACATAAATTAAAATATGAATCGCAGCGACATAAAAGAATGAATTAACTAGCGGTGCGAAATAACTGAACGGCATGTGAAACGGCGTCGTTTAGGGTTTTGGGGAAGTGGAAATGCAAATAGAGATGGACCTGGTTGAGGCGATTGCGATGAGGAGACATGGTGGGAGAGGAGGAAGGGAATGTAGATTGTTGTTGATCGTCGTGGACTAATGGTGAGTGTGAGAAGCCGAGAATGAATATGAGGATGATGTTGAAGAATGATTTGAAGGCTCTCTCTCGCGTGAAGCGGAAATTTGAAAAGAAGAGGATGAAGCGGTTTACACTGTTGGAGACTTGGAGTGGCGCTGGATGAAAATATGATCTAATTGAAATTGAAATTTCCGTTGAACAATACCGTTTATATTATTATTTTCTTGCCGATAATTTGTAAATCAAATATTGCCAAAATCTGGCGTCAAAATAAAAATATTGCCAAATTCTGATATGGAAAATATTAATGTGATTAAAAATAATAATATGAAATTTCAACGAATATCTATAACATTTTTTTGAACAATGAGTTAATAGCTTTTGATATTTATCGTTGAAAGATACTTTCGGTTTTATCTTATCTTTACGAAATTGATATCGGTTGGGTTGAGTTTAGGGATGGGAATAGGCTAGGCCGTCCGTAGAGACCTATGGTCTGACCTACTTATGGTCTGATCTGGCCTATTTAATAAAAAGGTCAGACTCATGCTGTTTTTAAAGCTTATTTATTTAAATAGGTCAGACTCATGCTTATAAAAAAGCTTGTTAGGCCTAACAGGTCGACCTATATATATTTATTATTTATTAATATTATTTTTTATTATTATATTAATAATATTATTTTCTATTTTAAATTTTATTAATTAGACAATCACTTACTAATCATTCCATATTCAGTAGTCGTTACATATTCGGTAACAGTTCTATATTTGGTAGTCGTTTTATATTCGGTAACCGTTCAATTAGTCAATCACTTAGTAGTTGTTCCTTATTTGTTTAAGTAATAATAGATTCGTTTAAAAAGACTTTTAAAAAGGCTTACAGGTCAGGTCAAACTATTAAAAAGGTCAGGCTTAGGCCAAAAAAAAAACTTATGATAGGCCGTAGGCCAGGCTTAGGCTGAAAAAATAAATCGTAGGTCAGACTCAGGCCTTTCAAAGTCTGGTCTGACCTATTCCCACCCCTAATTGAGTTATTCTTTTAAAAAAATCATTAATTTATATTTTTGAAGAATATTGTTAAGATCATTAAAATTTCAAATGACTTTTAAATATTTCTATTTAGTGGATCAAATATAAACACATCTAGTGTAGCATCCACCAACAATAATATATTATAAGTTTTGATTATCTTGTCGGTTCCTTAACCTAAATTTTAAGTTCAATTTAGTCTTACAACTCTAAATTGAATTATTCTAGAGGAATTATTTTCTCATATATTATCTTTAAAAAAAAAAATCAAGTACTCCACTTTAAATTGAATAATTTTAGAGGAATTTTTTTCTCATATATCACCTTTTAAAAAAAAATTAAGTACTCCAATTTAAATTAACATTTCAAATTTTTTAGACTTTCAAGTAGCGCAGATATGCCACCATATAAAACATATTTTGTTTCCTCCTCTAAGAGCTCGCATCTTAGAAATGCAACTATATAGATGTAAAAAAATTTGTAACAAATGAAAAATATATCAAATTAATACATAAAAATAAAAAATAAATTTTTTTTAATTATTCTATTAATAAAATCAAACAGAATATATTAAGTACAAAGTTTAATTAACCATGTTTATCTACATATCAATAATCCCACATATATGTGGTCGTCAAACTATCTAGTTTTTTGAATAAGTTGAGATTGTTCTAATTGATTTTCATTTTGATCATGCTCTTCTTCGTCGTTCTCAATTATTGACAGTGTATGCAACTCAAATCCTTTATAATTAATGTGTGAATAAGATTTATTATCATATGTCTCCATATAATTTAGAGTTCTTGAGTTATGTATATAATCAAAAATAGCATAAGATAGGTTTAACGTAATTCTCACGCTCACGTCTCATGTCGACCTCATAGTAGATTTTCGTGTCCTTTGGTGGTAGTGGTATTTGTTGATGTAAGTCAAACTAAAGTGTGATCGTAGCCAAAATTATTTTGTTTTTTATTCCATGTATAACCCTGGGGATCAAAATTGAATGGAGATATGTGACGCTAGCTTTAGTTCATGCACAAAATAACAACGATTTAAGTTGCATACACATTCAATGATTTGGAAAGACGACGAGGAACATTATCAAAATAAGAATTAACCAGAACGACCTTAAGTTGTTCAAAAAACTAGACGAGTTCAATGACCGCCTATAAGTGGGAATAAGTGTTTAGGTGAACATAGTTAATTCAAATTTGATATATATTTTTTTTCTATATTTAATTTATTTTATTGGATTTTGTTAATATAATATAGTTTTTTTTAATCATATTTTATGTATTCGTTTAATATATATTTTCGTTTGTTAAGCAAACAATTACACTTATATGGTCGCATCCACATGATATGACCTCTTGAAGGAGAAAAAGAAAACGTCTTTTACATGATCGCATATTCGTCCTACGACCTCCTAAAATTCTAAAAAAAAGTGAGACATTTTGTTATATTAGTTTCAATGTGGGGTATTTTCGATTTTTTTTTCAAAAGGGGATGTATGAGAAGAAAAAAAAAATTATTTTAGCCCCTTAACTTATCTTTGTTAATGCAACACGCTCATTTCTAGTGAATTAAAGTAAAATGGTGTCAAGTGTGAATGATCTAGCATCTGAAAAAGTTGTTGGTTGATGATTCCTCCAATCAACTTGGTCATTTCTACTAAAAAATTTCATCTTCATTCTTCCTCTTCGATTTATGGTGGTTTCTAGAAAATCGCAAATGTCAAGTAATATAGTAAGTTACTCGTCTTCTTCAATACCAATAGATTAATAGATTTTTCGAATAATGTCATGCAATGGGGTTCACACATGTCTTCTTCAAAATCATACGATGGAAATCATGGGGAGTCACGACTACCTAAGTGTTGGAGTGGAGATATTATCGTTGTTCGTAGGACCACAACAATCGTCAATTTTGGCAAAAGATTTTGGAGTTGCCCAAATTTTTCGAGTAAATAGTTCTTATTTTCTATTACATTTCATTTTTTATAGACAAATCACAAATGCTAGAAATTAGTGTATGTAAGTTTATCATGTTTGAACCTGCAATCTCTTTTTTAATATTCATTCAACATCTCTTTGCTCACCAAAGAAGCTACCTACACCGAACATTAAAATCAGAATTAGTATTCATTTATTCATAGTACACTTAAATCAAAATTTTCTTTATCCACACCCATTACAAGGGAGTGGATGCAATTATTTGGATTGGTTTTTTTGATCAATTAGTCGATGCAAATTGTATATTTATCATGAAATAAAAAAACAAATATTTGAAATGTTGATGCAAACACTCAAAAGCAAGTTCAGAAGATTGATTTGCAAAACTAAAATATTGTGCCTCAAAATCATAATATTGTTGAACTTAAGATGAACTGAAAACGATATGAAATAGATCAAGATTTAGAAGAATTGTAGTTTGGGACAATTAATTGTATTCTTGTATGTGTTAGTGTAATTTAAAGAAAAAATGTAATGTTATGAAGCTTGTTTTGTGTAATGTAATGTTGTGAAGTATGTAATGCGTTAGACAATATTGTATTTCAATTTATGAAATTGTTAGCTGAGTTGTTTACTATGTGGAATTGAATGACGTATTTATAAAACATGTATGTAATATATTATATGTAAATATAAGAATAATGTTAAAAACACATTATTTGACACATATTTTTCAATATATTCGATTTGTTAAAATTCACGTATATCCTACCAAATTTATATGGAACTCATAATTTTTTTGGTAGAATCTATGTGAATTTCAATCGATCAAAAAGAACGTGTTATAAATTATCTAGTAAACATAATATAAGTGATTTAATGTGGTTATTTAACCATTTATGTAGATCCAATTTGGTCTCATAACTATATCAAAATCAAAATACAACATGTAGTCCATAATACACCATTTATAATTCAAAATACTTCATGTTCATATACATAGTCCAAAATACATACATCCAAAATATCATAATCCAAAAGGGCAATTGATGTTCATAATCCAAAAGTGCAAATGATGTTCAAGGCAACAAATGTAATAGTATCATAAATAGTCTTCTAGACAATCTTAGGTATATTATTAGAGACTTGTAACTTGAGTAAGTGATAGACTGATGTGTTTGTTTGTATTATGGGTATTAGTTGGTGTATGGGTTAGAGTCGTCAAAATAGGTCAAATCAATTGACTCAATTTAGTTTAATTTGGACTATAAAATAATACTATTTAAAAACAAACGACTCTTTTTAGCTCAATTTAAAAATTGGCTCAAATTATGGCCTTTTGGTTTGACCATTTTTAAAAAGGAAAATATTAAATCAATTTTTATCTTTAAAAAAAAAAACTAAATTTCTTTATTGCCAATATATATATCCACTCATAATTAAATACCCAACAATCTCCCTCTCAATTATGAGTCCCCACCACTAGACTTGATCCAAGTATTTGCTCTCGCGTCAAGCCGAACCCAGCTCTGATACCACTTGTTGGGGAGTCCGGAGGAGCACAACATTCGGAATGAGCTAAACAAAGATTCATAAGAGACTTAGACACCACATCTCAACCCAAAACCTTAAGGCATTAGGTGTATGAGTCATTCTCCTTATATATC
Organism: Cicer bijugum; assembly: GCA_037974875.1. Classification (NCBI taxonomy): domain Eukaryota; kingdom Viridiplantae; phylum Streptophyta; class Magnoliopsida; order Fabales; family Fabaceae; genus Cicer; species Cicer bijugum. The sequence goes on from JBBPBT010001185.1 coordinate 1,517,104, forward strand.
CATTACAGCCTCCATTCCTGGTCAATGTGGGACTAACCACTCATAATTGAATACCCAATATATATATATATATATATATATATTCACCTTAATTTATTATCTATTTTGTTATATAAGACTTATTTTTTATATATATGAAGCTGGACTTTGTATGAAATACTCAAAATTAGGTTACATTTGTCACGTGACTTATCTGACGATATGTTGTAATTTTATTCTATTATCTTTATTGTAATTAGTGGTGACCAAGGGTATTTTTGTATTATAAATTATTATTTTTATTAATAAAAATAGGAAAATATCAAAAGAAAAAATGTGTCGAGCTAACCTATGTCCGCATAGCCCATATAATTAGCGATGACAATGGGTAGGGTTTGGGTAGGGTACTATAGTACTCGTACCCATACCCGCAGTTTAAAAAAATACCCATATCTGTGCCCGTACCCTCTTGGGTATCAACTTTAATACCCGTACCCTTACCCGCTGGGTACCTAAGTACCCGTACCCATTACCCACACTTTAACTAAAATAAATCGATAAATAAATATTATTTTGTGATTAAATTTAAAAAGGATAAATACCACCTATAGTCCCTTAACTTAATTTCAGTTAACGTTTTAGTCCTTTATTTTTTTTTTCTCGATTTTGTCCTTTATTTTAATTTTAAGTGACAATTTAATCTTTTTTTGTTTTAAAATGTTAACAATGTTATCCTTTTTTTTACAAAAATTCATTAAAATTTTCAAACAAAACTCATAAATTTAATTATATTCTTTAATATAAAATAAACTTTATCAAATTTATAACTCAAATCTTCAAATAAACTCATATTTGTCATTCTTTATTTGATGTTGTTAGAGATAAAAATATGAGTTTATTTAAAGATTTAAGTTATAAATTTGATGAAATAGCATTATATTGAGGATGATAATTAATTTTATGTGTTTTGTTTAAAATTTATGATGAATCCTTTGAAATTTTGCATAAAATAAGGATAAAATTGTTGATATTTTAAAACATAAAAGATCAAATTGTCACTTAAAATTAAAATAAAGGACCAAATCGGGAGAAATAAAAAGATAAAAGACTAAAACGTTAACTGAAATTAAGGTAAGGGACTATATGTGGTATTTACCCATTTAAAAATTATCCAAATATCCATAATAATATTTTATGAAGTTGCAAGTCTTACCACAATATTATTTGAGATCAGTAAAAATAATTTATAAATTGCAAGTATAATTTTAAAGACACAATTAATAAGATATAATTCTTAGTTATAAAGTCAAAATTATTTAACTATTAATCATAATCAAATTCTTAAAAAGTTTGCAAACGTTTATCTTTTGATTTGATTATAAATATTGTAATGATTTAATGATATTAATGGATATTAAAACATAAAGGAAAACAATTAATTAAACTAAATATTAATATAATAAACAAATAAATAAATAATATATTTATATAAGTGCGGGTGCGGGGCGGGTACTATAGTACCCGTACCCGTACCCATACCCGCTTAATTTTGCGGGTAATTACTCGTCCCCGTGCCCATACCCATTATGCGGGTTTTTACCTACCCATTGTGGGTTTTTTTTGCGGGTACCCACTGAATCTGGGTCTAATTGTCATCCCTACATATAATTAATAAGTAGATAAAAAAACAATTACCATTTGTTTCTCTCGCAACTACAACAAAGACAATAGACGACACTTGAAAAATGTGTACCATCTTTTATTCTACCATGGTTCGGTTCTTTAGTTTTAATTTCCCACCGTGTGAAAATGAGAGAATAAGATTAATGGGTTCATTTTATTTGAGAAGATGAAAATGTTTCTTTTTTATGATTTTGGTCCCTAATAGAGTGGGTTCAAAATTAATGATGTGATCAATTGTGTCATGTATGGGTATGATATGTTAAAAAATTAAACTTCTCGTCAAAACTAAGAGAATTGTAAAAAAACATTTAATGTCAATGATTAATAGAGTATTCATAGATTTAATTTTTTTTTTCATAGTTTGTTATTACAACGCTTGTCACATTCGAAGACGAAAGTGTGTTTTACAATGAATTTGAGTTATGTTATGTGGCATATGTACTCCTCGGAAATATATCACATAAGAAAGTTTTGGAATTGCAGAAATTCTGTGAGTTGTTTGGGTTTAAGTGTACATTCTTTAACTTCCTTTTAATTTTTGATCATCTAAATTTTGTTGCAATATAGTTTTGGAATTAATGTTATGGTTCCGTGCCATTTTATGCATAAAGAGATTGAGAAAAGTAGTTGTGAAATTTTTGATTGGTGCGGTGATTTTGTTACAACTGAATCGGTTGTTTGTTGTTACTGCAACTAAATCAGATGTTGATGGTGCAACAACTACAATTCAAATGATAAAAATGTTGTCCGTAGATTATGAACATGCAAAATTCATTGAATTGTACTACAAAATGATTGAATGTTAGCATTGTTGCTTATATATTGATGATAGGAAACAGTTTACTTAATGTGTTAATGATAATTAAATTAGTAATGGGAGGGATCTCTCCTTGTAAGTAGTTAAACTAAAGTATAGTATAAGATTAGAAGAAAGTTCTAATTAACAACTGGTTGTTTTTAGTTTT
>JBBPBT010001185.1:1521613-1531677 GCA_037974875.1 Cicer bijugum
TTAAAAAAAATATAAAATTCATACGATTTCAATCTTAAAAAAATTAATTATCTTGTTGAGACAATTGCCAAATAAAATATTGTCATACATTAATAAAGTTCGCATCAAGAGTAATAAAAATTATTATTTTAGTTATAGAATCTAAGAGTAATTAATTAATGTATATAAAAAAATTTAATTAATATTACATCAAATATAATGAATATTATTATTATTATATAATTTATATAAAAAAAGAACCTACATAAAAAAGTAGGACACTAAATTTAAATTTGATAATTTTTATGTAATGTGTAAAATACAATCCAGTTTATAAATTTATAATAATTAAATATTATTTAACTTTTTTTGAATTTATATTATTCATACTAATGAATATTAAATATTTTTTAGTATAAAATTGGATGGTCAATTTTACTATAAGACGTAAAAAATCGTTAATTTATTGTTTAGATAACAAATTTACCGAAACAATGTAATTAATTTCCGTGATTTTGTTGGTGCCATTCTATATTTTCGTGATCCCTTATAAAATTGCAGAAGATGCAGCGGTGAAGCTGCGCCGCGCACTCTAGAAATTCAGAAGACATTGTTAGGGTTTGACTTCAATTATTTCTCTCTCTCCTCTCTGCCACTCTCACTCATCAATTCATGGCAACACAACAACCCATTCTCCCCGTTGATAAAAAAGATGAAGAAACCATCGAATTCAAATGGTTAAAAATGCGAGGAAAAGGCGGCAAAAGAAGAGACACACAGTTCTACGAATCGTTCACATTCGACGGCACCAATTACGAGCTATTTGATGTCGTTTATCTTCAAAATGGATCTGCTCCTCACTCCGAACCTCATATTGGAAAAATCATCAAGATATGGGAGACTCCTACTCGCGAAAAGACTAAGAAAATTAAGATTCAATGGTTCTTTCGTCCTCGTGAGATTTCCAAGTTTTTGAGTGGGATTGAGATTTATTATAATGAATTGTTTTTTGCTGTTGGTGAAGGCACTGGACTTACCAATATTAATCCTCTGGTAATTCTATTTTTTTAATTGGTTTTTGTTTGTTTTTTCATGAGTTGATTTGAGTAATTAAATGATGGTAGGATATTATTAAACTTATGTGGATTCCATTGGTTTTAAATTGAAGTAGACTAGATAGGTTTTAGATCCTTGTAATTTAGTGGCATTTAATTGAATTATTGTGGATTTTATTACTCAATTGTATGGTGTGTGTTGGAAAGAGATTGTTAGAGAGTCTGTTGCCAGCGTGGTTCAGTAGGGTAAGTAAAATTTATGCGGACTCCACTTTTCAAATGAGTACTACTAGATATCTATGCCAATTAGTGGAATTTAGTTCGAATTCATGTGAGTTTTACTCAATTATATGGTGATAGTGTTGCAACGATATTGTTAGAGAGTGTGTTGCTAGGGTTCATGTGTATGGTAAGTTTAATTTAGGTGGGCTCCTCCATTTTTTAAAAATGAGTACTACTAGATAGGTTTTAGATCCATGCCATTTAGTGGAATTTAGTCTGAATCCATGGGAATTTTATTCCATTACATGGTAAGAGTGTTGGGAAAGAGAGTGTGTTGTTAGCTTGCTTTGTTGGCTGGGTAAAAGCTAGTTGCTTGGTAATGTTGATCTCTCTAATGAGTGTGTTGCTTTTGTAACCAATTCTTCATTTGAATAAGTTATTGAATTTTGCTTGATTTGAATTGTGGAGCAGGCCATCAACTTACATCACTTATTGAATTGGGTATCTTTTGTATGGTGTATTAGGAATCTATTAGTGGGAAATGCAACATTGTTTGCATTTCAAAGGACGCTAGGAATCCACAACCATCAGATGAAGCAATTCGGAGTGCTGACTTTGTGTTCCGTCGTTACTTTGATGTGGGGCAGCGTAAAGTGTTAGATGAGATAGATGACAAGATGGCTGGAATGGAAGGTATGTGGGATTGATCCTAGCTAATGTGTTTGATTGTGTTGGGGACTAGTCAGTAGTCGCTTCTTTTCTTTGAATTTTGAATATCTTATGGTGTGTTCTTTTCTTGAATTGTTGCAGTTAAAAACATATTTAACAAAAAGGGATAGTCAAAAGCTTGCTGCTGCTGTAAAACCTTATTTATACAAGAAAGGAGTCAGTGGAATGCCATGAAAAATAAGGCAGTCAATTTTTTTGAGTAGTAAAAAACAGTCAGCCTGTAACTAAAAGGTAGCTGGCTAATATGTTGATACATTAGTTACAAAAAGGGGATGTTAAATTTATTTGGAATAGAAATAAGTGTGGAGGAAAAACCTCGGTTGAAGAATAAATATCAGAGTTTCAATTATTTTTGTGGCGCAGAGGAAGTTTCTTAGACGGGTATAGAAATTTGGTGTTTGTTATTGTTTATTATGAAATTTGGCGTGTTTGAATTAATGTAGTTTTGATGGCCTGATGAATTTCGTGGCCTGATGCGTTTCGTACTAAGTTCACTTACTTTCACGTTATTATTTAAGGGTTATAAAAATCTTTCCTTTAAGGCTAGCCTATTTCCCGATTCGAGGACTTATTACTACTTCATTATTGCAAGCCCACACCTTAGAAGAGAAGCAAGAAGAGAAGAGTCAGTCTAACTATTTCTTGTGCCAGAATTCAGGCTCAATCGAGGCCACTTAATGAGACGAAAAGAAAGAGATTCATCTCACTAGATTGGGAATTATGGCAACTTAAAAATAGCCATTTGAACCACTTCATAACTTCCAATATGTTAGGTTTTAGTTTTTTTTTTGGATTTGTCATTCTTAACTAATGTGGTCAATCGTTGTGCTATTATTTGTCTCTGTGGATTTTATTTCCTTGTCCATTAAGTCATGTGATATCACTGGACAAGGCTTCTTTGCAAATACAATATAGGCAAGTGTATTATTTAGCCCTCAGTTTGTTTTTAGTGAGAACTAATTTTGATCATGTTTTTCCATAAGATGTTTAACGAGGTAAACACATTCCCCTTCATCGAGGGATTATGAGCTTTTGATATGCTTCAAACCTTGAAGGAAAATAATGGCACACCTATATATGTTGTAGGTTAAGCTTTGGTTATATTTGAAACAAAAGCAAAAAGTGAAAGATAGTTAATAGCAAAAAAGTTGAGGATTGTTTATTTATGTTAGATCGATGATATTCACAACTTCAATTGCATGATATGAGTTTTGGATTTGTTTCAAGGACAATAATGGCATGATTATTTATGATGTAGATCATGCTTTGGTTATATTTGAATGAAAGCAAGAAGTGAAAGCTATTTATTAGCAAATAACCTAGGACTGTGTATTTATGTCAGATTGATGGTTCTTCTATATTGTCATATGGTTCCTGCTAGGTTTACACCTATAAAATTATGAATAACATTTCATGGACTCAGTTTATTTTGCGTACCTGGATTCCCTATAATCAGGGAAGTCATGGAGTCACGCAGTAGACTGGTATCGGCTGTTGGATGAAGATTGGGCGACTTGGATTTAAACTGGCTTTTAACTGCAACATATAATGAGTCGTTGGATCTTTATCCAATGGCCGAGATCTGCAACTGCATAAATCCGATATTTCAGGGATCCATTTCCATTTTTTGGAGCTGTAATTGCTGTCATGGTTAGTAAATCTGCTATATATGTATCAGGAGTCTATTTTATTGTATTTCATTTTCTTTCCATTCGGCGTTTGCTTATGGTTTTTAAGGTTTGTCCTTTGTGGTTGTTATTTGCTGTTGTGTTCTTAGGAATGGATGGTATGTTATGCACTCTTGTACACTTGTATCAAGACTTTCATGCTGATAATCTTTTGCACAATGGCTAAAGTTAAATTGATGGTATATATACATATAGCTTCAAATGAATTATATGATTTGTGGATGTGTCAAGGACACATGACATGACTATTTATTATGTAGGTCAAGCTTTGAATATGTTTAATTTAAATAAAAGCAAGAACTGAAAGGTAGCAAGTTATTAGCATATAAATTGAGGATTGTTTATTTATGTCAGGTTGATTGTATACACAGCTTCAAATGCTGTTTAGAAGGAGATTCAAGCTTATTTTTATCAACTTGGTAGAAGAAGATTCAACAAATGAAGAAATTATCCCACCAAAAGAAGAAAAAAAATATATATTAAGAAAAAAACAAATGAAGAATGTTTATTCATCAAAGTATTTTAGGTGAAGTGGCATATTTCCATGGGAATTTACACAATTCTTCCAATTACGACTTGTTCTCAAGCTGGTGATGACCAGGAGAAGCTCCTGCCTCTTGGCTACTAGAATTGTGATGATTTGCTTCAGCTGAGGATGATTTGGCATGTAAACCACTACCAAGTTTATCAGTTTTCTTTGTTTCATCTACATGTACATCATCTTCAACTGTTATAACTACTGCTTGTTGTCCAAAAGGACCAGGCACAATGGTTTCCTTGCCCTTTTTATGCTCATCAATATGGACGATATCGGTTTCTTGTGTCTTCTTCTCCTTCCTCTTCTGAAAGAAGCAGAATAGAACAAAAGTCAGCAAAGAAAGCAAGACAAGTCCCCCGGAGAAGATGAACAAAACTACTATGACTATGGGGGGGTTGTTTGGAGAGGGAGAGTTGCTTGATTGAGTTGAAGCCATCTTTGTTGTTTCAGTTGTATCAATCAATTGACGAAGTTCTCAAAATGTTGATTGTGTGGAATATGTTGTGTGGCTTTGGTGCCCTTTTGAAATGTGGATTTATAGGAAATACGTTTGTATGGAGTTATGCAATTGTTTAAGTAACTTGACTCTCATTCAAAGTTTCAGAAGGGTTGTTTGCAGTGAAAAACACTTCTCTTCAGGCTTCTTTGGCTTATTTTGCTTGTTGATCTGTTTTTCTTTTCTTTTTTAAATTTGTAGGATCTGTGGTGTAAGTGAGGTTGGAAAATTTTGTGCATCAAGGGCAATGTATAACGATGATTTAATATATATGTAATTTTTTTTTAATATTCACTCAACCTTACTTAGCTGTTAATACATCAATAAAATAGTGTAACATCTTACGTGAACATCTTTGTGTGCTTGTGTATGTTAATTGTTAGAATCTCACCCTATCTAATTGATTGGGCCTATTTCTTTGATGAATTAATGTGCTTGGCTTGGTCCAAGGCCTATTCCGGTAAAGTGATTCGGTGGTTTAAATTTTGCTAATTATATCATAGATTCTAATCATGTTTCCATTATATCAGCAATTATTTTGTCTTAAATTAAAATAGTTATATGTTCGTATTGGTGGAGGAAGCTTAATATCTATGACGGGCAATATTAATGTTTCTGCCGTATTTAACCTCAATACTTTAAAACTTTCAATTTTATAGTACAAGTATTGTTCTGGAATAGTCCTAAGTAAAATGGCCAATCAAAAAATAAATGCTCGGCCCAATCTTGACATAACTTAGATCAGGAGGGTTGACGAAAAAGGACTGTCGATGGAGTACTTTGTATGTCGACAAGAATTCTATAGTTTGTAAAATTTTAAGAAAGTAATTTTGATTTTATATTTAAAAAAATGATTTTTATAAAAATTTATTTAAAAGTAATAAAAGTTTTTTAGATTTATTTTTTTTTAATTACTTTTTTTATATTCAATATTTAGATATTTATTATTAGAGATTTTAAAATGATAAAAATTATATTTAAAAAAAATATATTTTAGAAATAATTTTTATGAACAATTTTTGAAAATAATTTTTTATTTTAATTATTTTAAAAATTTTATTATGAATTTTTTTATAAAAATAGATGAAATACTTAAAATTATATTTTAATATAAATTATTTAAAATAATTTTTTTATTTAAAAACTTTACTTTTGAAATTCTTTTTAAGAATATTATAACCAAAAAATAAAATACTATAAAAGTTATTTTAAAAAAATCTTAAATAAACTGATAATATTTCTTTTACACAATTTATTTAAAGAATAAATTTTCATCTAAAAACTTTAAATTATTAGATCGATACACCAACCATCTCAATCTCAAACTTTTAAATTGAAGTTTTTTGATCCATAGACTAACAACACCGTTCACTCATTAACATTAATGCAACACGCCACGTGATCAACTAGATCTTGCATCATGCTGACAATATCTTTGTTAGATATTCTTTAAAACAAAATAATTAATGCCATAGGTATATTAATTACGTAACAGTCATATACTAATATATGACATAACTTCTCTATAAGAAACTGAAGTCTTAGCTCTCCCAAACGTAAAAAAGCCCTAAAATATTTTTATTATATTATAACCAAAAAGTAAATTACTCACGAATTATATAATCCTATTATTTTTAATATATTATTTATTAATTTAAAATAATTAAAGTGGTAGTTGAATGTTGATACAAAAAAAAACATTACAAATAAGGATGCAGTGTAGTGGATAAATCTTTATCGATAAATATTTAATTTAAATATAATAATTTAGCAATATCTACTTAAATTCGTCTTAAAATTTTAAGTAAATGATAAAAATAAGGATTAAACGTGGATATCCAAATGTGATATATATATTTTAAAAAATTTGAATTTTAATCTATTCTTAATAAAAAATATAAAATATAATTTCTTTATTGTTTAATAATTATTATTTTATTTAATATAATTTTTATTTTATATAAATAGAATGAGACAGAGAGACCTGATCTATATTAGGAGTAAAAATAAAGGTGTAAGAGGCAAAATCTTCTCTCTGTCTCCTTATCATTCCTACTTAAATTTGACTATGCAAAGATACCTTTTTCAATATCAAACTATTAAAAAAAAGTGAAAACATTTATCAATGTTTGCTAAAATTTGTTTTCCACCTATTGAAGTGTGTTTGAATAAGTGAATTTTAAACACAATCATACTATCGGTCGTAAATACAAGCATACAAAACTAAATATACAAAAATTTGAATAAATGAATTTTATGAAAACTAAATTTAGAAAATATCAAATTCTACATAAAAGTTAAGAATTCAAAATTCCTTTTTTACTCAGGATATAATGTTTAAAATGAAATAATTTTATGAAGTATTTTGTGAAAATTAAATTTAAAATACCACATATAAAAATAAAGAGTTTAAAATTTATTTTACATTCTATAAAATGTGAATCTCAAATTGGTACTTGTAATTTTTTTCAAGCAAATTGTTCCCCATACTAGAAGATTATTCCATAAATTTTTCGAGGAAAAAAGAAACACTTTGGTCCTTAAATTTTCAAACTTTTCAGATTGGTCCCTAATTTTTTCTTCGAACTTTGCAAATTGATGCCTTAATTGACTTGTTGAAATTTTAGTTTCAGACCAACTTATAAAATTCATATTTTAAATACTTTTCATAATATAATTATAATTTTACCCTAAAACTTTTAAATTTTATAAAAATAGCTAAACTAGATTAAGAACAAATTTTTTTTATTACTTTTTCCGAAAAAAGACCATAAAGAAAGTTTAAATTGTCTAAAATTCTAATTATTTTTAAATTTCTATTTACTCAATCCAAACAAACTCTTAAAGTTTTTGTTATGTGAATCTTTGGTCCAGATTAATTAAACCTTGTATATTGTGCTTCCTTTTGCCTTTGACGTTTATGCAAGTAGTGTTTGAAATAGTTTAATTTATTTTCTTGACCAAGCAAAATAATATAAGATAGAAACACATTTAAACCACAAAATTAATGCATGGTAAAAAAAGTTTGTAGTATGTACATAAAGATTGACTTACAAAAAATAATGAATGACTCACCAACTAGTTATCCAGTGTTGCTATTATGTACTGTTAACTTAATGGAGTACTAGTATTATTCAGCACCAGAAAATTGAATGTAATAATAAAATTTGTTTATAATTAATGTTCTTGCATTTATGAAAATGGTACATATAAAAACAATTAATTATAAAATTCAATAAAATTCGTAATTTTATACATATTTTAAAGTAACTTAATTATTGGTTTTTTTTTATTGTTATTGTTTAGTATTAAAATTATGTATTTTATTGTACCAAAAGAAATATATATTTTATTTTTCAGAGAATTTTGTTATAATTTAATAATGAAGTGAGACTTAGCTCCATCAATTGGGTGGTTGTTTCTTGTTATACGTTGGATAGCCATTTCATTAAGAAGCTTAAATTGGAGGCTAAGTAAACCTTCAATAATATAAATCCATACACTATATATGTATCATAATTAATTTCATTTGACATGCCATATTCTTACATGAAAAGTATACTATAGCTTTGCTTTAAAAAACTAATAAAGATCGGAAGAAATTTTGTACAATTCACTACAAATGGATTTCAAGAAGCAAAGGTTTAGTTCAAACATTTCAACAACTCAAACCATAAAGTTAAATAGAAGCTACACAGAACTACAATTTCAAAACTATCATGATGGGAAAAAACAAGTGTGGCAAATTCAATAGAGACAAGAAGAAAATTTGTGGCTCAATTTAAAGAGTGGAAAGTATTTATGATCAAGAATCTTAATCAAGGAATTGGGTGGATGGAGCATGATGTTTTCCTGACCCATCTAGAATCTTAGCACCAAGACATTTATTGGATTAATTAATTTATGATCAATAAAGTGTAAAAACATGTAAATGGATTTTTTTTAATTAATTTTAAATTCAATTTATTTAATTTTGTTCTCACCTTCAACACAAAGAAGAGTGTTTCTCCCGATCACCTTTTTCTCTTTGGTGTTAATTAATCACATAATTTTAATTTCCCCTTTGGATTTTTTGGACATGATTTTCCCTTTGATTTACATTGTATGCAATTATCTAACTAGTGACACTAGTTAAGGGTGTTCATATCCAATCTGACGTAAACCACAACCTACTGTATAAAAAAAAAAATAGATAAATGGATTTCAATTTCTATAATATGAACCAATCCAATCAAAAGAAAAAAAAATGTAATAATACACTCAAAGCTTAAACGTTATGTTTTTAAGGTCAAAAAGTTTGAGTATAAAAATTACTGTCCGTACCTGAATCATAAATAAAGAACCAAAACTAGAGATATTCATGAAAAAAATAGAAAACAAAAGTGAGTTGTAATTCTTAAATTTAGATTAAAAAAACGATGTCTAAGGTTGTGTATTTTTAAAATAAAATAGAACAACATTTTAACTTAATAAGAGTTATAAAAAACATACTATAATATTCATATTTTGGTGTAAATGGATCGAGGGAAAGCAATGACTAAGTTTGTGTTGAGGAATTGAATAAATAAAGAGAATACAATACTTTGAAGTTACTGATAAAACACTAGAATTTTACACATTCAACCTTTCGATAATAACAAATTAGTTGAAAAACACAATAAAAAGTATATAGTAACATTATTTGCATTAGTGAACAAATATTGAAAGGTGGATCAAACAATCACCTATATAACATACATAGATTCTGTTATATATCAGTGAAGTTCACGTGGGAACGGTTTGCATGCTTGTGTACATTAATTTGTCCATGGTGGTGTCATCAATAGAAAACCATTGATTTACACATAGTGCATACATTTTCATATATAGTAGAACACGTGACAAAATTTTGTTTGTTATCGTCTTTATGATAAATAAATACAACCATCTATCAACAGAAGGTTGTAATTCACGCATATATGTTATATATATATGCTAAACCATCCCATCTTTAAACATAATAATTTTTGGACATTTATGACATACCCTTATTCAAATTTTATCTACTTTTTCTTTTTCCTTTTATCTTTCTTCATTTCAAATTTCAAATTTCAAACTTTTAAAACTTTTCCCTCTTCTATTTCCTTGTTATAAATTTCAAATATCTTTTAAAAAAAATGAAAAAAATTATAAAACGTGAATTAAGATTTATTCAAATTTTCAAAACTTATAAAGCACAAATTCCACATTTTCAAAACTTAAAATTTTCCTCTTCTTTTTATCCATATCAAAGGTTGACCACTCAAATTTTAAACATCTTCTACAAAAAAATAATAATAATAATAAATAGATTTTAACTTATTATATAAATTATATAC
>JBBPBT010001185.1:1536398-1554391 GCA_037974875.1 Cicer bijugum
ATATCGTTATTTTTAAGTCAATGTACATATATATTACTAATTTTCAAATGTATTTTTGTAAATATATTTAAAATATTATAAAAATCTCTAACAGAAAAATATAAATATATTTAAAATATAAAATTTTAAACACAAAATACTTAAAAAAATTCTTATTTAAAATTTATCTTTTCTTAAAAAAATTTATATTTTTCAAAAGAAATATTTATAATATCTTAAATACGATTCACAAATCATAAATTACCCATAGTTAACCTAAAAGCAATAACCAAAAAATGAGATACGTTTACAATTAAAGTTTAAAGTTTTTTATATAAAAAAAAAATGTAAAGAGAATAAAAATGAATTTAAGCAAAATTTAATATTTAGATGATTTGAAAGAAATGGTTGAGAAATGTGTACTGATGGTATTACCTCAGGCAGTGAGCAACAGAGAACAGAATCAACGCCCACAGTTTTGTGATCTCAACAATCAATCAAATTCAATATAAGTTATTAGCATATTCTATTGAATCTATTCTATTCCCGTGCAATCCACGCGAACACCACAACACAACCTCTATAAATTAAATTCACATTATCACATAATTGCCGTTTTAGTGAAATCGTGTCGTTCAAAGAAATGCAGAGCCTACAACAAAAAGCTTCTGAATGGAGCGGAGTTCCCACTGCCCAAGCTTTCTCCATCGACGACACTAATCTCTTCAACAAACTTGGTCTTCAAACCTTCATTAATCTCTCCACCAATTTCTACACCAGGTTTCTATTCTATTCACTTTTAATAATAATTCATTTTTTTATTTTATTATAATGTTTTTGTTTCACTTGCCTTAAATGAAAGGGTGTACGATGACGAACAAGAAGAATGGTTTCGTTCCATATTTGCTAATTCTAACAAAGAAGAAGCTATTCAAAACCAGTACGAATTTTTCGTTCAAAGAATGGGTGGTCCTCCTCTTTTTTCTCAGAGAAGAGGTACTTTTTTCTTTTTGTTTTTTTTCTCTTATATCATACTTTTCTTTAACATGTCATAGTTTTTGCTATGTTAAATCACCAATCTCGATTGTATATAGTCAAAACTGTGTCAAAGCCGTCACACCGTCCAAATTTCTAAAATATTTTGTATTATTATTAAATTTTAAAATATCATTTTGAAATTTGTACCGTCTGATCTTAATCGGTCGGTGGCACAAGCTGCAGGATACTGACTTTAAATCACCAATTTAGTCTTTTAAATTATAGGACAGTTTTTGTGTGGTTACAATAGGACAGTTAATTTGATCAGTAAAAATAGTGAAATTCTAAAATGATATGAAATTCAAATTTCTTTGTCAAATTAGAGTAGGTTTGGATTGATTTATTTGAGCTTATCTATTTATTTGAACACTTGTGAGACTAATTGAGAGAGTTTTAGAAACAACTTACGAGACGTCTATAAATTGTTTTCAACTTGTATTCATAAGCTCTCAAGAAGGATAATTTATGAAAACAATTTGATTTTATCTTTTATTATTGAACCAATTTATACATAAGCACTTTTATGTTATAAAAACGAAACGTAATTAAGTTGTTATCCAAATAGGGTCTTGATAATTTCAACAACTGAATTATCCAGTGTAAATAACTTCAGCTGCTAAACTGGTGATTCACTTGTTTTGTAGTTTATTTGAGTTTGAATGAATTACCTTTCACAGGGAGAATGAATTGAGAGATCATTGTAATTCTAAGTGATGTTGTTTCTGTCTGTATTATATATAGTTTCTGATGAGATGCAAATTAGTCATTTCATTACACATGTTATTGCGATCCTCAAATGATGTTTGCTAAGCAAAATAAAGTGGCGAGAGAAAGATAATTAGGGTATCTAATAACATAGCATTGGTTAGTGATTGTTGAAAGAGTTGGATTGACCTGATGCAATCAGCATTTGCTACAGTTAATGATCTAAACAATTGGTTAAAATCAGATGGTTGAAATTCAAGTTTTCAATTTGCTGTAGTTGAGTCATCCAATATGTATTAAGAGCTTTTGACTTTGGCTTAGCCTGACTTGCTAGTCGAATGAGCTAGTGTTTTAGGTTGGGTTGGACTCCTTAATTTTAGGCCTGAAAACTGTGTCATTTTGGCCTGACTTAGTTGGCATGCCTAGCCAGGATGAATTAATATTGAATGCAATTTTTTTTAAAAACAAAATACTTTGTTTGGTAAAAAATTGGGACCTATTGCGGCGCGGCCTAATTGAAATGATTGCAGGAATTATTGACTGCTGTGAATCTAGTGATTAAAAATCCAGAGTATTGAAGCAAGAGAGTATGTCAAATTTACTGAGGGTTGTTTTAGTGAAGTCCGCTTTCAAAATATAGAAGTTATCTTGAAAACAATCTTTAGTGTCCTTGACCATGTGCCCTTTATGATTTTGAGTAGTAGGATATGATCTCATTGCATAGAGAAAACTCAGTTTTCTTTGAATATAAATCAAAGCTGAGTGAGTTTTCTTCCATGATGAAATATTCTTTTCATTCTAACTATGAGCGAGTTCAGATAAACATCACCAAATTTTCATCGGGAAAATATGAAAAGTATTTTGTCATAATTATTAAACTTTAAATAATAGCTTATTGCATAAGTTGAAGAAACCCTCTCATCTAACTTATCTCTAGACACTTGGAGCATCTCCGATATAGGGAACTTAATAGTTCCTTATTTCTTAAGTTCTATCTCTCAGCTTCTTTTACCATAGGAGTGTGCTGATTTGTCATCTTTTGTTGCTTAAAACTGAGTTACGGAACCTATTTAAGCAACTCCAATTCCTCATTGCTTATCAATAAAATATTTTTATTATTATGTATGAAACAGAGTTGCAAATCAAATTATAGCCAAATTCAAGTAGTCTTGGTGGGGTCATGTATAGGTTACTTATTGTATAATCACTATTGAGCTAAAAATTGGTTAAAATTGCTTGAAAGCTATGTGGCAATTTGGGCTATAGTAATGCTTAAAATTGCTTGAAAGCTATATGGAAAATTGGTTAATGTTCTCAAATAATTGTGCTATAGTAGTGTTGCGTAATAGAATTTGAACAAACCACTATTTTTGGCAATCCACAATTGACAACGTTGATTGAGAAATCTGTGTTGCCACATAAAATCATTATAAGGCTACAAGTTATAAGTTTCTCCAAATTAGAACCATGTCTTAGTTTTTAGGGAAAGTTTGGATCCAAATCCTTTAGGAATACAGCTACTCTAAATCTAATAAAACATATGTAGTAAGACTGACAAAAAAAAGCTACCCTTTTATCAGCTTGTTAACTGTGATACTGATTATACCTTTACATGATTGTAAAGATATTTCTGTAATAATCATATGCAGTTTCATTTCATCCATTAATCACTTTTGTCCTCTGTCCCATTTCAAAGGCATGATTGAATCTCTCATTTTCCAGTCGAAAGTATAGTAATTGTAACTGAATTTTCATACATAAAAGTCAGTGGTCATAAGATATGTGCAAAAGGTTGTGTATAAGTCTCATCCTGATTAGAACTTGCTGTTTTAATTCATCAACTAACTTTTGAAGTTTGAACATTGAACCTTGGTATGTGGCAGGGCATCCTGCTCTAATTGGTCGGCATCGACCATTTCCTGTCACGCATCAAGCTGCAGAGAGATGGTTACATCACATGCAACAAGCATTGGACACTACTCCAGATATTGATGATGATTCGAAGACTAGAATGATGAACTTCTTCAGGTTAGTTTCTTACTTAAAATGCAACTTTTTTGGCAAATGGTTACCCCATTGTGATAACTACCACAATTCTCTTGTTTCTCAGGCACACTGCATACTTTTTGGTGGCTGGTGATGAGCTGAAGAATCAAAACCAACAGATTCCATGCAAGCATGCAGCCGGAAAAGATAATTCATGAAACTTTGTATCAGTTTTTTGTCTCAATATTTTCGACATATAATCCTTGAAACTTTCAATCAAATAGGGATTTGGATTTCTTGCTGTTTGTTGACTGATGGTTTGGTCTCGGTGATGGATCCTTTCATGTTTGAACCAAAATGAAGGGTTATGTTCATCATCTTACTCTTAAATGTTTTAGACCCGACTCATATATTTTTATTTTGAAAAACCCAATAAGTTTTAGTGGTTGTGAGATGATGAACACTTACATAAGCTGGGATCCAAATCCATATGAAAATACCTTGAGATCTTCGCACCAACAATATACTTAAGTCATATTATTATAGTCTAAACTAAAGTCTAATTTTTATAATGGAAATGCAAGGACACTTGTTAATAGATTAAAAAAGAGAAATGAAGTTTTGAAAATGGTACATTCAATGGTTTAAATTTTGAAAAAGTAGTCATTTTTATTTATTTTTTTTTTCTTTTCCCTTGCACTTGTTAGTAACTACTCTTTATAAAATTATCCACCTATAATTTATGAAAAAAAGGTTATAACAGAATCCATTGTTAAATATTATATTTATTGCTTATCCAAAAAAATATTTATTTATTCAATTATTATATGAGAAACTATTCACCGTTTACACACAGAAAGTACTCACGGCATGTATGTATGAATAACAAAATAATATGTATATACTTATTTTAATATTTTAAAAATGTTAATTGGTTATGTATAAAAAATCAAAAAAGTTCATTCATCTAACGGTACAAATTTGTCCTCATCTTTTTAATTTTTTAATATACTTATTTTTATTTATTTTATTTAAATAAAAAAATAACTTTTATCATAATTAACTCACACAATTATGAATTTAAATATATTTATTTTTAATTGTATTTTTAACTTAATTAAATAGTTAAATAATTTAATTATTGTAGAATAGAAGGATTATTTAACTATTCAAAAAATTTGAGTACGCTCTCTACTTATTGTGATAATCTTTTTGTCCCAAGGAACAATCTTTTGAATGTATCTTATGTTCAATAAAAAAAAATGTATCGTATGTGAGAAAGGAAAATTATCTTCACTACCATTATGCCTTACCTCAACTTTGCAACTTAAGTAGTCCAGCAACTTTCCAACCGTAGTATATTTTATATTTAAATTTGAAGTGTTTGACACGTAGCACAACAAGCATGACTTTTTAGTCATTTAGAGTTAGGGCTCTTCTTTGCTTCTTAGTGTGTGACGAATGCATTTCAACTACTTCACCATTAAAATCAAATAGTTGTTGCAAGTTGCACGATCTAAATTAATCTTGATGGAGAAAGAAATAAAAAGACACGTCTATTATATGTTGTGTCAATTACGCAATTAGATCCTATATAAATATTATATTAATTTAACGAAGAATTCCAAATATTTTACTGTAAAAAAAGACAAATCATTTCAATAACATTGATGTTCTATACTTCAATGAAAACATATAACTGTTTCCACACAGATGGCATCATTTAAATGGTTTTTTATAAGGATATTGTATTTATTAAGATTGTGTAAAAGTTGTTTTCATCTGGACATCAAAATTGAATATTTAAACAATTGGTTAAATAATCTTACTATATTAATTTTTTTTTATTATAAAAAAAAGTATAAAATCATTTTAAAGTTTCTTGAATATTTACAAAGGAATTTATATTTAACTATTTCTAATAATATTAACGTAGTCTTAATATATAACTAATTTTAAAAATAATCAAAGATATATTAAAAAATAAAAATGACACTTTTTTAAGATTTTGTTGACGTTAATGTGACAGATAATACGTGTCGAAGGATATATATGTGATAAATAATGACATATATGATTGATTTGTATATGTTAACCTACTCTTACAAAAATCCAATTACAACGTGACAAAGTACAAAGTCCGTTTTTGTGATCATATTACACACTTTAGCACGTTGTGTTTCATCAGTGACAGATCCATATAATTTTGCAAGGCAAAACAACTATAATATATCATTTCTTTTATAACATATGATGTATTTGGTATCATTGTGTGTGTTTA
Organism: Cicer bijugum; assembly: GCA_037974875.1. Lineage (NCBI taxonomy): Eukaryota > Viridiplantae > Streptophyta > Magnoliopsida > Fabales > Fabaceae > Cicer > Cicer bijugum. The sequence continues at coordinate 1,542,388 of JBBPBT010001185.1, forward strand.
ATGTTAGGAGTCATAAAAATTAAAAGAATAAATAATTAAAATTAGTTGTACCAATTTGTTTTATTTTATTTCTTATATTTTAAGGTCTTGCTAACATGTATTTTAATTTCAAGGATTGAATACATTAAAAAAATTATACATTTGACATCATAAAATATGTCATTGGAGCATAGGTTAACATTTATCTACAATTTTTACATTTATTTTATAGCAAAAAATTGAATTATAGGACAACAACTCATTTTTATGGAGATAAAATAAGAGTTATTATACTTTTTTCAAGTCATAATATTTATTTTCTTTGTGGGGGCAAGAGCCCCATATAATCTTGTACAAAGATCCGTCATTGGTGTTAACTAAGTGTTCTTGCAAAAATTAAACTCCAAAAAGTAATATAATCCAAACTTGAAAAGTAAATTGTATAATCAAAATATATATTTGATTTGATATAGGATATAAACATTTACACTCGAGAGATAACTCTAAATGTTTAACTTCTAATTAGAGAATTAGTCTCTTAATAGACTCAAAGTTTAATTTGTGAGGATACTTTGTGATGCCTTTTAGAGGTCAAAGAATTTAACTACAATTAGTTAGAAGAAAAACAAACAATTTTGATCATACCGACAAAGAAACCCTAATTATTATTGTTTACATGAGTATGAGAATAGAGTATGCATGAAGCTTAAATTTTTTATTATGTGTTATAATTTTGAAGTAAAGAACAAGTAGGCCACACCTGTCCATGCATTTGTCTTCCTCTACTTCTAGAATCTTTATTAACTTGCATAATTGCTTGGATGCAAACAATAACACCTAATATTATATTCAAATCATATCCGTTGAAAAAATTATAACTACAAGTTCTTTTAAACAACAAAAAGCAAATTTAGTTGCAGTTTTTATCTTCATTTCTATTTTGTTTTTGTGTCATGGCTTGACTAATATAAACTAAAAATACAACATTGAGAGTGAGAAAATATAAACTGAATTGATTTTTTTTTTTTTATGGTACTTCTAAAATATGATGGAATATGCCAAGTGGTGTATATATAATTTAAATTCATTGAATTGTTTTACTTTAAATTAATTTATGCAAATAAATTTTATATATAGAATCATATGTTTCTCTTATGCATTTAGACATGTTGTTTTGTGTCTTGAAAAATCTTTTATGAGTTTGTGGTATTGGAAATATGTTTTGGGTGAGATAATTATTGGCTTTGTATAGAATGCTATGTTTCAAGGTTTTGAATATTTGTTTGCATCATGTTCATGGCTTTGTAAACTTGGCTACTTTTATTGATCTTTATTGTTTCTTAATTAGATAATTAGTTAATGTTTTTCAGCTAGCTATTTAATTTAAAGTCGCTAAGAGATGAAATACGATCTTTTAGTTCCACTTAAGAGTTTGCGGACAATGAAGCAACATTGTTAGAAAATATTTAGATGTTTTTAAATTTATTATGAAATTTAAATATTTTATATTTATTTATGTTCATGCCTCTATTTGTTTTATATGTTTAAATCATTTTGTTTCTATTTCTAAGTGTGACGGTGTATGAATATGTATATTTTTCAACTTACTAATGGATTTATGTACGAGGTTTTGTATGAGAATTATATAAATGGAGTTTATGTTAGAAGCAAAATAACAAATCAAGTATTTTGAAGATGAAAAACAAGTTAATTAATATCTAATTATGATTTTGATTGTATTGCTATTTAACTTGTGTTTTTGAGTGTACTATTCAAAAATATGTAATCAAGTACACCTACACAATAGTCAAGATCATTATGGTGTATAAAAGAACATTCTAGTTCATAAGAAATATCAATCTAGACAAATAAAAATCATTTTGGTTATAAGAGTAGTAATCTGAACAAATCAAGATCATTATGGTGTTTGACAATATCATTATGGATAGTTCGTTATAAAGATAAAAATGAAATGAATTATTTTCCAAAATGCAAATCTTAAGTAAAACGAATCTCAAAACAACTCAGAAAAATGATCAAACCCAAAAGGTTATCTAAAAGAAGCAAATTAAGCAACATCAAGAACAATAACCAAATTAATCTCTAGATTGATGGCTTATGAACAAATACAACTAAGACATCAAGGATGAAAATGACATTACAGCTGCACCTTTTGCAAAAAGTCCAACTTGTGTGCAAGGCAGAAATCTGACACCAGACAACTGCTAAAGATCGCAGTCATAGTATTCATTCAAGTACAAACGAAGAACATTCTGATTACAAATGAAGAGCGTTCTACATAAAATAAAACACATATTTATTAACTATCACTCTGAACAAATGGATGAATAATGGTTATATGAGTTGTCTTTAACCTTCATTGCGTCTATAAAAATAACATCAAGGTGAATACAACAACAAGGATTATCAGTGCAATCAATTAATCACTAAAATAACCATACTCCAAAAATAAAAAACTCTTCAATCAAACAAAAGCTACAGTTCTCTTGCACTAGATTCAATGATATTTTTATGGAGTTATTGTTGATAATCAATCTCAAACTAGTGTTAAGTAAATTTTGATTCTACAATTTTTTTTTCTTCATAATTTCATTTGAAACTTAAGACTATTTCTTAAAGACGTTTAGAGTATTGTGTAAAAATCATTTTTTGTGATTAAAATGTATCGTACAAAAAATCCTTTATGAACTGAAAGGTATCTGTAAAAATTCTTTCAAAGTTAAAAAATGAATGATGTAATTGATCAAGAATTTATTTTTGTCAAATCAAAAACGTTCTTTTGTGAAACACATTAGTGGAAAACTCAAAAATTGTGAGAACTAGATGTAGTTCATTTTGGGTGAACTATGATATATCATTGTGTGATTCTCTTATTCATATCCTTTATATATTTTTCACTCACTATCACTAATCACGTATAAATAATTTATTTCATTTGTTTTTTATTAAAAAAGAACGTTCTTCAATTTTTCATAAGTAATTCAGATTGATCTTAAATTAATTTAAATTAAAAGTAAAAATTAATATTTTAAAAAGAGAATCACGATTTAGATTCTAATTTTTTTTAATGGATATTATTACTCCGATTTATATATGATTGTATTTTAAATTTAAATTCGCATTTATTTTCATAAACAAATCTTACAATTTTTTTAAAAATGCAAACCAAAATATAAAATATTTTTGCGGCGGTCATCAACCATCACAATAGTTTAAAAAAAAATATGCTTCAAAGTTTATGGTGATAACAAAATCGTATAATTAGTGTAGCGGCAATTGGATATGACATAAAATCTAATTTAAGCTAAGATTATTGTGAAATATTATAGCGGTTTTGTAATAGCCACAAAATATGTCTAATGGCCTTGGAAATCCTCACGAATAACAATAACGGTTTGAACAAATCACTCTTAAAGTCTATGTAAAAATGTAAGTTTGGCATGAGACAAACATATAAGAAAAGTGGATGAGAAATGAGAGTTAATTCAACATAAATGATGTAATTATTTTTAAATATGAATTACTATTTTATAAAGAAATTAAATAAAAAATTACTTTGAAAGACTATGACATGTGTATTTCTAATTAAAAAATTGAGTGTAAAAGTTATACTAATCATCTATACTCAAACGAGAAGCAATTCAATACTAAAATGTAGAGACATATTGTTGTCAAGAAACATATCCCATGCCACCCGACACATATATGATTTCTCCATTCTCTCATATATTTTAATAATTTATGAATCATCTTTCATAACATGTAAACATGACAATTGAGACTAGATTTTTCAAAGTGCAAGAAAAGAAAGCATTTGATTATGATTGATATGTGTACAAAACATTTGTGCAAGCTCCAAAATGCAAATAAACAGAGAATCTTTCCAATACATAATATATCTAACCTACCATTGAAAATAAATCAACAATTAAAGGACTTAATGCAAGAAAAACTCGTTACCCCAAACAATTTTGTTTTATAAACAAAATAAATTGTATAGACTACACAAGGTATTCCTTAACCCATTACATCAAGCTCAACTTAACCACTTTGCAATCATGTTAAAGGTCGTTAAACAAAAGTTTATGAGATGAACTTGTGTTTTAAGAAGGTTTAAGAACATCATTATATTTCAACTTGATAGTAGTGTGATTCAATGAAATAATAGAATAAAAGATAAAAGTATGCAAATCATACAAAAGAAATATCATGGTTTACTCAACATAGATTAATTCCGTCGTAACAATTTGTGAGGTTTTCACTAGTAAGTTAAAAAACCTCTCCACTTAATCTTTTTTCTTTAGTCACACTTCGTTATACACTTGTATTTTCTTAGTCTCAACAGACTTCCACAAATCACTCAAGTTTTTTCTCAATTAGACAAACTTGATGATGTTTACAATAAGATGGTAATGATGGTATGTTTTAGATCTAATCACAACACTATTATTAAAATAGACCGAACCAAGAACACAATCAAAATTTTGATCATAAAAATATGACAAAGAGTAGTAGCGTGTTTCTTAAAAATTGAAGAGACATTTGATAGTTTTTTACTTAAGAAAATAAAATATGTTTGATTATAGTCTCTTGGAGATTGCAACTAGAAGCACTTTCTATTTATAGACTTATGAAAACTCCTTATTGTTGTAAACGACCACTAGGTCATGTCCTAAGGTGTTTAGAGTATGTTGCTTAAACGCCATTTGCAATCTAAATAGATGTCGTCTTCTTTCTTGATAATCATCCTCTTATTTGAGGATGCTTATGATCATTATCTGCTTTCTCTGAATGCGTTCTCATTAGAACGAAGATATCCTCTTTTGTTATGAACATGGTAGATGAGCTTGATCATCCTCTTGACAGCTCGAGACAATATATCATGAGCACTAAAGTAGGATCAATGAGTTGTCATATGTATTTGCAGTACATACCATTATTTTCTCAACGTCTTCGTGTTTGTCTTTTTCACAATTTTTTTTTAATTCTTTGTGTCATATGAGATGTATTTTTGTACCATGACCCACATTCTTTTTATTTGAATAATAAAAGCAACATTCCTTTTGTTCTTTGTGTCATAATTGAATATCATCATTTCTTTAATTAATGAAACCGATGATAAACACTTTCAATTTTGAAGACGATAATCATGCTCATAAATGAGTATGTTTCAAAAACTTGTTTAAGTTTCATAAAAATAAATATGTCTTATGATTAATACATTCAAAAACATATATTAAATTATTTAATAAAATCATAATTTGTTAGATATTTATTATCATTAAAACACTTTTATTACATAATTTTGTTTCAACACCATCTATCATTCCTTTTTTAACGAGCTAGTCATGAGTGGGAAGTTTCCGTAGCAAGAGTCTCAACCAAACACATTTGTACTTTGGAGGTAACAATTGTGTGCCATAAAACATACCATTCCTTTTTCAAATTAGGATCAATAATGTTCACATGCATACAACCCTTCATAGAGTTAAAGCCACCAATTGTATCATAGATCCATTTCCGCAATTAATCACTCCAAAATAAATAGCCTCACATTGTCCTTCCTAATTGAACACTAACATTCTTTGGAAACCAAGCACAATCATCATCTATCCCAAAGACTATAAATAGAATATATCTCCACCACAATGAATCTTTTGGGTTGATTATAAGGGCATCTCAACACAAAATTTTATTAGGAAGAGGACCATACATATCTAAGATTCATATCTCCTCATATTGGATCCCACTAGCAAGCAATGAAACTTAAGTGGAACAGAGTCAGATCCATCTTGATTTTGAAGAAGTTCACTAGTAAACCAAACATAAGTTCAAAGCTTTGGATAATGGTTTTCAAGCTCCAAAGATTCTGCCACTTGCCTAATTTTTAAGAATAATTAAGTGTAAAAAATTTAAATAAAAGGCAACACAAGTGTAAAAAAAAATTTACATAATTAAAAAAAAGTTACATCTTAATTAAAAAATAAGAAAGATTAAATTTAAATAACATTTTCATAAAATATTATTATTAATACTTCTATTTTCTCTTATCAAAGTTTTGGTTTAAACTTCAACAAATCAACGGTAAGTTATACAATATTTTATACTCTATTGTGTAATGTCTTAAAACATAAATTGATTGGTTTTATAATTTAAATTCTAATTGTTTTAGTAAAGTTATAAACTTTTCATAATGTCTTAAAAATAATTTTGTTCAAAATCTTTAATAATCATTACTTTTAAAATACAATTTTTTCGTGCAACCAACGTATCCAAAATCTAATATTTACGTAAAAGTTTTAGAGTTCTTTTTATATACTAACATGATCATTCAGTTCGCAATTAATAGAAAATGAATAGTTATTTCTACTATGATTATAAATCTGAGTTTATCAAATTATCCTAAAAATTAATGTACCATTTGTGCTCACTTAAATAATATATTTTTTTTTTCTTATAAAAAAAATGTTAATTCAACTCTCTAGGTATCTTTCTTGGAAATTACAGCTGTAGTTCTCAAGTTGAAGGTAAAGACCCACATTTGGTGAAAACTTCACAAACACACTTGACCTTATTTTCTTCAATTCTTCAATATATCTCATGCATGGTGATATATATCAATTGCACTTACCCTCAAGTCAGTGTTTTAATTTCTTGCAAATAAGTTAGCTCCTATAAATCATCAAAACCATAACCAAACAAAGAGTTTGTCTCTCCATGCAAGTAAGCAAAGTCATCAATATCAAATACATGCTCAAACTTTTGCACATAGCTTTCCTTTTTTTTTTTTTTTTTTATTTTGAAATATTTATTTATAAAGCCTTATATTTAATTTTCATAACACTTTGTACACCTTTTAAATTTGGACAAATTTGAAGCTCATAAAAATAACAAATATTTGTACATGATGACACTTTTTGTGTGTTACAGAAGAACAAAGAGGTTATTATCAAAGAAGGGAAGGGGATGGAAATTGAAGGAAGTACTCTTGCAAAAGAGGAAACCCTACCTCCCGGTTTTCGATTTCATCCGACCGATGAAGAACTCATCACTTACTATCTTGTTAACAAGATTTCAGATTCTGATTTTTGTTGCAAAGCAATTGGAGATGTAGATCTCAACAAATCCGAGCCATGGGAGCTTCCAGGTTATTTATTAAGTTTAATTAAAAATATATAAGAACTTAATTTTTTGATTTTTCACTTTTTTTTTTTGGTTTTACTTTGGCATGCTCAGTTATTAACCATTGATGATACTAATAAATATTTGTTTTGTTCATCTACTTATTTTCTTTTCTTTTCATCCATGTTTCTATAAAAACAATAAATTAGGGTTTATTCATGATATCACTATTCGATATATGAAATTATATCAAACTCATAAATTAATTACAATTTTTCCGTGATATATATTAGTTTTGTTAATGACTAAATTTTTCTATTTACAAGACTCAAACTAAAGACTTTGTTTTAATGGATTCGAGTTCAATTTCACTCATAACAACATAATTAATACTGGTTGTTTTAATTTCTTTGCAACATAAATTTTTTTTTTATCATGGAAGTAAAATTTTCATGTAACTTTTTAATTATTATGGAGTATTGATTATGCTGATTTTCCCTATTTATATTGATTTTCCCTACTAATAAACAAACTATTGTGTAATTTATCTTTGTATAAAATAGGGAAGGCAAAGATGGGTCAAAAAGAATGGTATTTCTTCAGTCTAAGAGATCGAAAATACCCAACAGGTGTGAGAACAAATAGAGCAACAAACACTGGATATTGGAAAACCACAGGCAAAGACAAAGAAATATTTGACAATGTTACATCTGAATTGGTTGGTATGAAGAAGACTTTGGTTTTTTACAAAGGAAGAGCTCCTAGAGGAGAGAAAACCAATTGGGTCATGCATGAATATCGTATTCATTCAAAATCCACCTATAGGACCAACAAGGTATATCTATATCAACATTCATACACCTTTGGTTATTATGGTATATATAAATTTTGACATTAATATATAATTATTTATTTAATCATTAAGATGCGTGAAAATTAATATTATATACCATTATAATAGTAATTATTGTTATATATATGTAACATGCAGCAAGATGAATGGGTGGTTAGTAGGGTATTCCGCAAGAGTGTTGGAGCAAAGAAGTATCCTTCTTCAAACCCTACAAGAGCAACATTAAACCCTTACAATATTAATCTAGAAGTTGGTCCTAGCATTAACATGCAACCACAACCAATGATGCATCTAGGAGATCATTCAACTACTCATTTTCTCTATGGAAGAAACTACATCAACACTCCTGACCTAGTTGAAGTCAATAGGGTTCTAAGATCAAGTGGTGTTGTACCATTACCAATGCAATATTCCAATTTATCATCATCACCCTTAGGATTCACCATTTCGGGGCTTAATTTGAATCTTGGAGGAGCATCAACACAACCATCAACTCAAGTGCATGATTTTAGCTCCAACATGATGACTACTACTACTACTACAACCCTTGGTGGAGAGAATCATAATAATAATTTAGGGTATGGTGGAGAAGTGAATATTAATGCAAATCCTAATGGAAATAATAGGTACATGGGTATGGAACATTGTGTGGATCTTGATAATTACTGGCCATCTTACTGAATTTAATTATTTGGTTGGAGGTGTTTTTCAATGTTTAGTTTATTATAAAGTTGTTATAATATATGGTATGGAGAAGCTATGTTTTTTCAAGTGTTTTTATGTATTGTGAGGGTAAAGTAAATATCCTCAAACAATGTCTTATGCACCAAGAAACTCTTTAATGTTCTTTTATATACGTTCATCTAGTACTATTAAGATATTTGTTGTGTTCTTTTATTTTATGTTGAATTTTATTGTTTTATTTTATTATAAGCAAATTTATTTACACGCAGTATAGGGATGCAGGAAGAAACTTTCATGGAGTCGTACGAGGTTGAGAGATTAGTACTGTTTAATAAAGGGGTGTTGTAAATAACAATCAAAAGTTGAGATGGCCGAGTTGGTCTAAGGCGCCAGATTAAGGTTCTGGTCCGAAAGGGCGTGGGTTCAAATCCCACTCTCAACATTAATAAATTTTTTATTTTTTTCATATCACTATTTTATTACTTAATAATATATATATAAAATCCAATTCTTTCAACATTTTTTTCAAAATTCAATCGATCAATATTTTGTTTAACATAGTCCACCGGTTTACATTTATTTATTTTAAAAATATTTTATATTATAAAATTGTTGTACAAAATAGTTTTTTAATTATTTGAAAATTAATTAATTCTAAAAATAGTTTTATTTATTATTTTAAAAACTTATTTAAATTTTATCATTTATAAAAATGTTTTTAGAGAAAAAAACTCTGAATTTTGGATTACTTTTATCGTATTAAAAAAATGAATTTAAACAATTTTTATTAAAAAACAGTTTTTTTACTGTATTAAAATATGAATTAATTTGAAAAGAAAATTAATTAAATAGGATGGTGGTTGGTGCCTTGGTGGTGGCCAGTCCCATTGCTCTTTCGCTGGTAACCGTGATTCCATAGATATTTGCCGTCGACCACCGTGACTCTGTAGAGCTCCATCACTGGCCATAGTTCATTTTAGCTTTCTATTTGCATTCAAATTACTTCCATAGTAATTAATTGCACCTCAAAATTATATCATTAATTTAAGCCAAATTTCGAAGGTAAAGTGCTCTATTCCAACAAGATAATACATACTAAATGCACTTATCCAATCTTCATGAAAATAATAACAAAACTAAAGACATTTCATTCAAATCACCGATATATATATATCATGTCCAAAATTTTCATTTATTTATATGTGAGTTGGTTTTAATAAATATTAGTAGCACCCACTATGTTAATATGGTGGGCAGTTGGTCGATAGTTTTTGGCAGAATATCAATAAACGTAAGAATAGTTGTTTTTTCCGATGTATATATATTTTTGTCTGTTTTTTCAATGTATCTTTTTTATTTATTAATTCCAATGTATCTTTAACTAATATAATATATTAAAATGTACGTTATTTTTAAAAATTTATTATACCTGATTCACTTTTATTTATCATAATGAGAAAAAAAAAATTATTAATAAGAATTAATTTGGATCCATAAAAAAGAAATAAGAATAATTTATTCAAATTATTATTTTCTTTCATTTATTTATAAATCAATTTTTAATATTTGTAAAATAAAACAAATAAAGACAACATTTAGTGCAATCTAGACTCTAGAGCGAGGCAGTATTGTACAATGGCTTGACGTTTTTTTCGACAGATCATTAATGCACTTAATATTACAAGTAATATGAACCTGAAATTAAATGACTGCACTTTTGATCCTCCTATTATAGGTGAAAATTGAAAGTAGTTTCCCTATTTTGTTTGTCCCCAGTTTTAGTCTCTAAACAGAATTTGAGGTCAAATCATGATGATTTGTGACGTGTCAATAAATAGGTGACGTGGCAGACGCTTATGTGGAATAAACTTATTATTATATTATTTCTGATTAAAAAATATAATTTTTATTTTCAAAAATCATTTTAATAATTGTGAAATATTTTTAAAAATATAATTAAATTGTTAAAATTAAATTGAAGAATCCTAAGCAGAACCCTCCTCCCCAAGTTCATCCCTCCCTTTCATCCTTCACTTCAATCATAGAACCCATCATCATTCCTCTTAATCAACAACAACCCTTTTCAAAAAACCCAATGAATAATCCCAAATTATATCCCTGAAGGAGAAAGTTCAGCACCCATTACTAATCCCAAAAGCATAAATCTCAAACTTGCTTTAGTTTTTGGATTTTGGTACTTTCAAAACATTGTTTTCAACATTTACAACAAGAAAGTTTTGAACTTTTTCCCTTTCCCATGGCTTCTTGCATCCTTTCAGCTCTTTGTTGGTTCCATTTGGATGCTTGCTCTTTGGTCTTTAAAGCTTAAACCTTTTCCAAAAATCTCAAAATCTTTCATTCTTGCTCTACTTGGACTTGCTTTGTTTCACACAATAGGTCACATTTCAGCTTGTGTTTCATTCTCAAAAGTTGTTGTTTCATTCACACATGTTATCAAATCTGCAGAACCAGTTTTTTCTGTCATATTCTCTTCTTTCCTTGGCGATAAATATCCTATGAAGGTTTGACTTTCAATTTTACCTATTATTGTTCATTGGGATTATTCATTGGGTTTTTTGAAAAGGGTTGTTGTTGTTGTTTAAGAGGAATGATGATGGAGTTTTGTGATTGAAGTGAAGGGTGAAAAAAGGGAAGGATGAACTTGGAGAGGAGGGTTCTGCTTAGGGTTCTTTAATTTAATTTTAACAATTTAATTATATTTTTAAAAATATTTTACAATTATTAAAATGATTTTTAAAAATAAAAATTATATTTTTTAATCAGAAATAATAAAATAATAAGTTTATTCCACGTAAGCGTCTGCCACGTCACCTATTTATTGACACGTCATTAAAAAAATGACAACTCTTCATGATTTGGTCTCAAATTCTGTTTTGGGAACTAAAATTGGGAACAAACAAAATAGGAGGACTACTTTCAATTTTCACCTATAATAGGGGGACCAAAAGTGCAATTAAGCCAATATATTTTCAACAAAAATTATGAATTTTTAAAATTATCTATTTTAGAAAAATGTCTTTTAATGTTTATTTGGATTTTATAAGGATTTTTTTAAGAACTAAAAGTATCAACTTTTTATAAAAACGGTTAAAAATAGAGACTAAAAAGTTAATAATTTTTTAAAAAAAAACTAAAAAAATCTAAATTTTTTGTAATAACTAAAAACAAAATTTTAAGCTTTTATAAGAATTAAAAATTTATTTAACCTTTAAACAAATAATTTTATAGTTTTTAACTTTATCTATTCTATAATAATTATTGTGTTTTAAAAAAATTATCTTAAAATTATTGTCATTTTTAATTTTTAATGTAACATTTATTACT
>JBBPBT010001185.1:1566436-1581395 GCA_037974875.1 Cicer bijugum
ATCAAATTAAATAAATCACATCATATACATGTATACTTTTCAAAATTAATAATTGAATATAAATAAAATAATAACAACTACGTTATAAATTATTGAAAAAAATAAAAATAAATTTCATATAATAATAATAAATAATGCGGATCTTATATTCAATATCATCTCTAAAAATTAAGATCGATCAATTTATAACTCAAACATCTCTTTAAAAAAACTATTGTTAGTTTTTGATAAATTATTGGGTACTTTCAAATTTCAAATGGATGTGATCCAATAATAGATAGGCCCATTAATGTATATCATTTATATTTTATTATAAATAAAGAATTGATGAACTGTAATCATTCCAAAAAAAATAAATGGAAGAAAATAGTCTTTTAGAATAGCTTGACAATAGTTTCTTCGTCTCTTCCGGTGTATTTCATATTTCGTACCTCTAAAAAATGGTAATGTCTCTGTATTTCATATTTCATACCTCTAACAAATGGTAAATTATATTGCCACAGTTCATCATGTTCGATAATACTTTTTGTACTACCATAATCTATATGTTGATCACTTCCTATATTTCCTCTTTGTTACTATTTCTGCAACTAACTCTTCCTTTTATTATGCCTTTAATTTAACCTTTTGTTTTCCAATAGTGGTATCTCATATTTGGTTACATAGTGAACTCAAACAATTAACAAGTTTCAGGTAAAGATGAATTGAGTTGCATCTTATAAGGTTTGTATTTTATCATAGAGATATTTTAATAGTTTTTTTTTTTAATGTTACGATCTTTGAATATTGATTTTGTTATATAGTTTGATGATACTTTTGGAGAAAAATAATGGAACATGATAAAGAAAAGCATGTTCTTATGGAAAGAGAAAATATGGTGTTAAATCCTCCAGGATCCGACGTACTTGCCTCTATTCAACGGTTTGTCTATGTTCTATTTCTATCTCATAAAAAAGCTTCAAAATCATGGAATAGTTTAATCTTAGTAAAGATGTAGACATATTAATGATTTTAAATTGTAGTCTCAAACAAGTCGTAGGTAAATGCAATTGAAATTAGGGAGATTTTTTAACTAAAACCCGGAGATATTATAGGACAGTTGTTGTCAATTGTTATATTGCGTCAAATGTTGTTGGTGCGGTAACAATTATAATTTTTATATCCCTTATATTGCTATTATTATTGCAGTTACCAACGATAATTTAAAACTATATATGAAATCATATGCTCTTATTGTCTATCTTATCATTAAAGAGGAGAAGTTGTTACTAAAAAAATATTATTTAGTTATTTCTTTGCAAATTAACATGAAGTTGTTAAAATAATATTTGACACATCTATCCAATCACACTAGCTTTGATATATTTTTGTTTGATTTTATTAATATAATTTTATTTTTTAAAATATTTTATTATTTTTCATTTATTAAATTAATAATTATTCATTTGTTAAAATAAATAAATAAAATTAAAAGGTTTAGATGGGGATGCGACTTAGAAAAGAAATCATAATGCTTAGGACCTTCATTTGTTAACAACCTTCCTCATGTTTTTCCTTTTGTTAACAATAGAATTAAGTTCCTTCAAATTAGGAGGAAATTGTTAAAACAACTTATCCCTTTATTTTGTTTTGGCACATATACTACATTAATTTATTTATTTTTTAATATTTTGTTTGATTTTATTAATATTATTTTATTTTTTTATTTTTTAATTATCTTTGTTTATTAAGTTAACACTTTTTCATTTTTTTTAAATTAAAAAATTTAAAAAATGTATCCGTAAAATATAGTTGAAAACTTTAAATAAAAAAGAAATATAGATGTAAAATAACCCAAAATATGGAAACAGAATAATGTCTACTTTTGTTAGGGCTAAAAAGGGTCATAGTTCCCCAAATTATTTTGAAGCTCGTAGAAGTATTAAAAGAATTTCAAATGGCTTCTACAAACATTTATAGATTAAAAAAAAAAACTTAATTGCTTGTAGATATGTAAATTTCATACCTTCCTTGGAATTATGCAGCTGAGTTAGGACTCATCAATACATCTTAGTCATTTAACTATGGTCCACTACATCTTTCTAGTTTTGCATTTTTTTGTATGGTTTGATAGATACATCTATTTATATAATATAATATAATATAAATATAATATAATATAATATATACATCGTACTTTTGATTCAACATGCGTTTATTTTGTTGCTATCATTAATTTTTTTTTTATCATAACCAATAGAAGGGTGAGTGGTCCTACAAGAAGATCAACCAAAGGAAGATGGACAGCGAATGAGGTAAAAACCTTCAAATTATTCAATTCATAAAGTTACTTGTTTGCCAAGATACTATTCAACCAAAGAGAAATTTCTTGCAAATGCATTCATGGATCTCACTTTGTGTTGTTTTCTTATTTACAGGATAGACTTTTGATTGATGCAGTGAATAAGTTTAATGGAAAAAAATGGAACAAGATAGGTGCTTATAAGTTTCTTAATTTTCATATTGTCTTAGTACAAACTCATTAGTTAAATGACCAAATTATCCTTTGCAGCTAAAGCTGTTAGTGGAAGAACAGATACTCAATGTTTGCATCGTTGGCAGAAGGTTCTTAATCCTGATCTCATAAAAGGACCTTGGACACAACAGGTGAAAAATGCAAATTAAATTATATCTATTTAATTTCTATTAAATTCAATTTTAATTAACTATATAATGAATTTGGAGTTTGCAGGAAGATAATCTACTAAGTGAGCTTGTCATGATAAATGGGAAAAAAGATTGGTCTCTTATATCAAAATCTCTTCCAGGTCGCATAGGAAAGCAATGTAGAGAAAGGTAAATATTTTTATCTTATAATTCCATTCTTTACATTTCAAATTGTTTTTCTAATCTAATAATGTTTTTTGAGTAAAATAAACTATAATTTTTATAATAATAATTATTATTTTTTTTAAACTGAAAATTAGAAGTAACAATTTTTTTTTCCGTTTGTTTAAGATGGTTTAACCATTTAAATCCAGATATAAAAAGAACTGCATGGACCAAAGAAGAGGAGATGATTCTTATAAATAATCACCAAATATATGGGAATAAATGGGCTGAAATAGCCAAATCTCTGCCAGGAAGGTATTAATGTTAAGATTATAAAAATTTAATTTTTTATTTTATCGTTGAAAGTGTGAAATGTTTTATACCGATAATATATTTTAATAATATTAATCTCTTAATGTTATGTATTTATATTTTGTTTTTGGAAAATTTGAATAGGAGTGAAAACAATATCAAGAACCATTGGAACTGCTCTCTAAAGAAAAGGGTTGATCAATTAAATGACTCCAATAATACCACGATATACGACAACACACAATCTTTGGACTCAAATAATGATTATGATAAAGCTACCTCAAATAAAACAAGTATTGAATCTTGTGAAGGTCAAACCAATGGGATGAATGTTGATACTCCTCAAAGCATATACAATGATACAACAACAACAACAACCTTTGATGTTACGAAGATTGGTCTCTTAGCAACACCAACTACGTCAATATCTAATTCCATTTGTGAGAATAACCCATTAAATTCTGTAGAAAAAACATTTGATAGAAGTCCGAGCCTACAAGATATTTTTAGGACATTAAGGAATGCGGCAAGGAAATTTAAAAACATTCCATCTATCTTAAGACGACGCAAAAAATATTATTAATATTAGGAAGATTTTAAGTCTTATATTAGAAATTCAAAAAACTTAAGGATGAGGAAGGATGGGATTGATTTTTAATTTCTTTCTTTTTTAGAACCATTTCTATTTCTTTTGTTACTAAATTTAATAATAAAATTTGAGACCAATTTATTTATTTTTTTGTTAATTTAATTTTGACATCATATTATATATTTTCTCGTGATTATTACTTAGTTAGCGTCATACGAAACTTGTTAGTGAGACTCTTCTATTTGTTATGTAATTATTAATAAATTTTTTTGGTGAATATATGTTATATAAATATCACCGTCTATTCCTTTTAAATTTTTTATTTTAAAAAAAAATTGTTAATTTAATAAATTAAAGATAATAAAAATATTTTAAAAATAGAATTATATTAATGAAATCAAACAAAATACTTTTAAGAGTAAAAAAAATACATAAAAATTAATGCGGTTGAATAAATGTGTTAGAATAAACAATTAGGTATATTAATTTAACAACTTCCTCTCAGTTTATTGATAAAATAACTTAATTCTATTTTGTTAACAACTCTCTCCTATATTTTTCTATAGATCTAATAAATAACAAATAATAAAAATAATTACTTTAGTATTATTATTATTATTATTTATTAAATCCGAAAAAAAAATATACGAGGGAGTTGTTAACAAATTAAACAGAATTAAGTATTAAGTTGTTATTTTATTTACAAAATAAGAAGGAGTTGTTAAAATAATATAATAATATTTTTTTTCTATTAGATATATTTTATTTAATTTTATTAATATAATTTTGCTTTTTAAAATATTCTTATTTATTAAATTAACAATTATTCTTTTATAAAAAAAATTAAAAAGTAATAGATGATTCTAGATGCGACTTTCTGCATAAAAAAATTGAACTTAAGATGATCTTGTGGCGAGCATGCGACCTCCTAAAAAAAATATATTTTGATATATATATATATATATATTTATAATCTAGTAATGTTATCTTTAAAAAAAATTATGTTTTTGTATTATATATGATTCTTTTATCGTAGTTTATGTATTTTTTTAATTGTATAAAAAAATTAGTGTTTAATCTTTGATTTTAAATTAGATTTAATTCATATTTATAAAACTGATTTACAAAATAAATAATTTTTTTATAAAATATTATAAAATTAGATCTCTTATCAAGGTGAAACGTTGATTTTTTTTTTATTATGTAAAATAAAATATTTTTTAAAATAAATATTTTAATTTTTTAAAAACATTAACCCGATTGAACTAAAATCAGGCACCATATTTTTCATTGATTTAGTTATTTAGTTCGATTGGGAGAGAAAAATTATAAAAGTTTGGCCAATTCAAGCCATTCATATTCTTTTCCTTTAAGAAAAATTGAAGCAGATCGTAACTCCATAGTATGATTTCCGCTTTCCTTTGTGTTTACCATTTTTTTTTTGGACTTACTTGCAACTTAATTTCAATGTACAATAATAAGAGATTATATTGCCTAAAAAAGATTATATTTAATTTATTAACAAAATTTCTAAAACTTCGACACTCAAATTTTTTTTATCAAAGTTTTGTCACCGACTCTACCGGTTAATTCTAAATAACTCGATCCTTCACTAGATAAATTATTTGAAAATGTAATTGTTCCAAACTAGTATTAAGTTAAGGTCAATTCGTCTCACTCACATCAACTCGGCCCAACTTCTTAAACTGACCGCAACATTTAGACCTAGCAGCAACGGATTCTAGGCAACGATCCCACTGAATTCACTTGTCTTGATTTGGGAACAATCTCGAATGATCATGGAACATAATTGTCGTTTTAGGGTGGTGGAGAATCGGCAATCGATCACCCTATGGTGGTAACGTCCCAAGAGAAGAGACACTGAAATTCACTAAAGGTTTTGTAAAGGTTTTGTGAAGCGATGTCGTCAATGTTAAATAATGTTATTATATATTAGTAGTAAGGGTATTTTAAACATTTCTATTCTTTTATATATATACTTATTGTAACTCTGGTTTGGTTCATTCTATGTTATGAAACTCTAGAGTGGTTGTCTCTATTCTTCCTCTTTTCATTGTTAACATTGTATCAGAGCTTTAGTTGATTTTGGGATCTACTATAAAGAAGAGAGAGATTATTTTGATAGGAAAGACAACCACTATAAGAGAAAAGAGAAGAGTAATCCTATTCCCGATTTTGTTAAATCAGTCTCACAAAAATATCGATTGTGCATTTGTTAACCGTTGGATCGAGCTGATTTTTGGACAACATGTTCTCTCCATACAATTTGTTAACCGTTGGATCCAATGTTGTTGCTTTTGCTCCTCCTACAATTGACTCTAGTTCTGATTTTGGTTTGGTTCACATGATTTCAATTGTTGGTAATTTAATTGTTCGTCTCTCCTATCTCTTTGGTTGCTTTCTTCTGTGTTGTCGCTCTCTCTGTTGCTTCTTCTGTTTGATTGCTCTTCTCTCTATTGATTTGCTTTGTTGCTTCTCTCCATATTAATTGTTCTATTTGTTTGCTCTTTTCTCATGTGGTTCATCTATTTGGTTGCTTCTCTCTTTGTTTAGTTTGGTTTGGTGTTGTTTAGTTTGGTTTGATTTAGTTTTGTTTGGTTTGATTTGGTTTCGGTTTGATTTTTTGTTGGCTTGGTTCTTCTCTTGATTGTGACTATTTGATATGATTTCTTGTTGGTTTGGTTTCTCTCTTTATTGTGATTGTTTGGTATAGCTAATGATACTCTCTTTGGCTTTTGTTTCATCTGTCGTTGCTTCTCTCTTTGTTGGTTCATCTCTTTAATTGTTGCTTCTTCTTTGGTGACATCTCTCTTGTACCCCGGCTGTCCAACCACCTCTTGCGATTGTTGAACCTCTTTGGCAGCAGGTTATGGCAGAAGAATTATCTACATTGCACAAAACCAATACTTGGGAATTAGTATCTTTTCCTCCTAGAAAACGTGTTATTGGGTCTCGTTGGGTATACAAGATCAAAACTAAGTCTGATGGGTCAATTGAGTGGTACAAAGCACATCTCGTTGCTAAGGATTTCTCTCAAAACTATGGTATGGATCACGAAGAAACTTTTGCTCATGTAGCCAAGATGACTAGTATTCGTACTCTTCTTCTTTACAGATTGTTGATTTGTTCACAAAGATGCATTCCATTAAACGTTTTCGTTTTTTTTAGTTAACAAACTCTCGATGCTCCATGGTAATGCATCGTGAGTTTGAGAGGAAATGTTAGATAATGTTATTATTAGTAGTAATTGTATTTTAGACATTTCTATTCTTATATATATATATACTCATTGTAACCCTATTAACTTAGGTTTGGTTCATTCTATGTTATGAAACCCTAAAGTGGTTGTCTCTTGGTTGTCTATGTTCTTCTTCTTCTTTTCATTGTTAACAGTCACAACGTTTTGCCTAGAAAAAAAGTTGGGAGGTCATCGACTCCAGAACACTTGAGACTTTCCCTACGACAGTCACTAGATCGAGGACGCCATATAAAGTCCTATGAGTGCTCCCTATCTATGGAGATGCACCAGCTTCGACATCACCCACAATCAAGGTCACGTTCCGTCTCGTCCTTAACTCGTGCGACTTGTCGAAAACCAAACGAATCTCGCGAGTCTTAAGGACCTTTCACAACTAGGATCAAGACCTCTAGAATACCAAAGGAACTAGAGAAAACCTATCACATGGACTGATATGACGAGACCACTTATCCAAAAATCACATCCAAAACGTCAAAGCCATCCTCGACTACCTAGGGGTGGAATGACCCATCAAATGTCATCTCTACGCCTCACATTGAAAGAAAGTCCGAAAGTGTGATGAACTAACTTAAGGATGAATTTTGTAGGCAATTCACCATTCAAAACATGGTGTTCTATAACCAACCAAAGACCATTGATACTCTATCGATGATTGTCCAGGGAAGAGACGAACCCCACCAGAACTACAAAAAACGTTTCAACAAAAAAGTCGTGTTCGTCAAAGAGGCGAATGACAACATTAAGATGTACTTAATGAATGAAGGTCTCCTCGAGGGAAGGTGCTTCACTGACGACATTGGGTTGAAGAACCCTAAGACCCTGAACGACTTCCTCACAACCAAAGCCTAGGATCCCACGCCTTGCTAACAACACCCTAACTAACGTCGTCCACAAAGACAAAGATGGTCCACAAAGACTTCCGATTGTTATGTCCATCACATGAGGGATTCCTTTGAGCATGACTTTCCCAATGATGATGTCCATTAGTTTATGTTTTTAACTTAAATGATTAACTAGGCTTAATAAATAAGGGGATAAGAAAAAGAATACCACACACGGATGTATCATGGTTCACTCAACTTGGGCTATGTCTAATCTTTATATTTGTGAGATTTTCCACTAAATGTTCGAAACAGAGAACCTTCTTGGTTTTACAGTACCTAATTATTGCAACCTAAAATTTCGAGTGTTTATCGAATTCAATGAAGTTGTCACCAAAATTTATTTTAAAATAGAGAAAATATTGGGAAACCCTCTAAAAAAATGATCTTTGAAATCAAACATTGAGTTTGGGAGTCGATTATGCATAGGGAATGTATTAACATCCTACGACATCCGTTAAAACAACGGTTACCTATGATTAATTGTGCAAAATTAATATTAACTTAAGTATATTTATTTCTCCTTATTATTAAATATGAATATTAATTATTTTTTTTTAAATATGATTTTGGAATAAATGTGTGCTTAAGAAATAAATGTCAAAAAAATAAAGTTGTATTAATGTATTTGACAAGAATGTGATCTTGCTCCTACGTATCTCTCGTTGCGATAAAGAAATCAAAGTTACGTATTTCTTGGTGATAAAATGTAGATGTGTTGATTTTTTTTTAATCATTTTAAATATGATTTTTTTTGGGCAAAAAAAAGTTGGTTTGATTTGAATAATTATTTAAAAAAATGAGTTTTAAGACTATCAAGTTGTTCAACTTGAGTCTTAAAACATCTCCGAGACTAAAAAGATGCCACGTTTAGTTAACACATTTAAGAATAGTTTTATTATTTTTTTTTATAAAAATGAGCTTTTAAAATCTCCAAGTAGTACAACTTGTGTTATAACTGGTCAAAGATTAAAAAGATGTCACATATAATTAACCACTTGAAAATAAATTTTTTATAATTATTTACAAAAAATGAGTTTTAAAGCGGTTAAATTATTATTATTATTATTATATATAATGTATTTTAAAATAATATTTTGTTGGTTTTATTTTTTTAAAATAAATAAATGATTTAATAAACCAAAATAATTTCAAAAAATAATAATTATTTAAAATAGTAGAGGCTAAGTCTATGCATGCTTGCAAGACCTTTTTCAGCACAACATGACCACGCAAGATTTTAGAAGCTATGAATCTAACCTGCTACACTTCCAAACAGCTAAGTTTCAAAGCAGCCCCAACATCATTTCAAAACAACTTATCCCCACCATTTTTCAATACAAACCAACATAAACAACTTAGCCCCATCATTATTTCAATACAAACCAACATCATCTCAAAATAGAAGTAAGCCCATTCAAATCTCAATAAATTTTAAGCAAGTAAAGCAGTAAGTAAACCTATTTAAAAATGAAATAGAAACAAGTATAGACAACATAACAACAAACATGAAAGTGATGCATACCGAAAAGAAGAAGGCTGCAACGGTGCACAGTTGACGGTGGTTAGCGGCAGTGACCGGCGAAAACGACGATGATTTCGGTTTCTCTCTTTTTCTATTCTTTTTATTTCTAAATATATATGATTTTAAGGATGGAGTTGAGTTATTGCTCCTTCTATGCTCAACTATTTTTGTTTCAGAACCTCCATTTAAAAAAAAATCTCTTTTCGTTTCTTCTCGTTTTTTTTCAAAAAAAATAAAACTCTCTTATTTAGATGTGTTTTTTTTATTAGCCGAATTTCTTCCTCTCTTTGAAAATAAATGAAAATGCATTTTATAGAGTTTTTTTTTTTATAAATTGTTTGGTTTCTTTCTTGCTCTATTTTTAATTTAATGTTTGATGTTTCAATTCCTTGCTCATAATCTGAGTTTTTCTGCATAGCTGATGCAATCACGGTTTTAGCCTATTTGTTTTTATCTGATTATGTTTATTTGTTGGACTTCTATTTGTGTGTAAAGGAAACGTAGCTGGTTTGTTGGGCTAACAAAGTTTTTTCATTTGCAGCTTTGGGTCTTAGTTTTGGACATGGATCCAAAAGTTTGTCTTAGTTTTGTCTTAGTTTAGTTTCTGCTTCAAACTCAAAAATTTGTCTCTTTACTATGTATCATGTGTAAAATGGCTAAGACAAATAAAGTTGACTTTTCATTATTTAATTCATTACATATTATTTTTGTCATGTATCAAAATTATCATTTTTTTCAATTAATTACAAACTTATAATTATATTTTCATTTACAAGAATAGTTACAAGAAAGTAGAGAAAGCAAAAGCAATAAAACTGAGGTAGGCAAGAAAGCTGAGGCAAGAACCTGAGAGCTGCAAAAGCAAGAAATTGGGGTTTGGGTTAACACTTAAAATCGTAATTTGATGAATATTATATTTTAATTGTATCATTATTGTTTTTTTTGTATTAATGACAACAGAAAAATTAATATATAATTTTCCCAGATAAAATTGGGGTACTACACTAACTCAGATCAATTTTGTTCTGTTACAAACTTAATTTCTTTCCACCCAAAAAGATATTTAATGAGGTCACCTATCAACCTTGATATGATTTCTTACAATCTACCCAAACATTACTAAAACTCTTATAGTTTAAATTTTACAATAATGAAGACAATGTTTTGATAGAATGTGAGATGTCTCAAATCTTGTTTGAGATTCGATTCTTTACAAAGAATTCAATACAATAATAACAGAGTATTGAAATATAATCACGATTGAATCTTTCTTGAGAAAGTGAGAATTTCAAGTATGTGAATGTGAATGATTTTATGAGACTTGTTAGCATTTGAACTTCTACTATTTCCCTATGCATTGGCCTTTCTTTTGTAGGCATTTTAGAACAATTAATAATGGTAAAAAGAGTTGTTGATAGTGCTTTGTCAATTTTGATCAAAACCAATATATAGGAATAAAAATATTTCAGCCTTTTGAATACTGTTGAACTCTGTTGATTGGGCTGATTTCTATGTTCTTGATCAAATTTCTCTTGTGTTTAATGATCATTTATTCTTTAGATATATTTTTTTGATGTCTTTGTCTCAATATGGAGTTTTGATTTTGTCAAAACAACTTGGAGAATGATGATGAACTTATGCAGAATTTTAATGAAACTTCTGGAGATTGATAATCAATTTGGAGTTTTAGTCTTTGAACTTTCTGGAGATTGATGATCAATCTGGAGGTTCAGTATTTGATCATTTTGAATGTCTTCCTGATTAATCTGAATTTCTTGTACAATTCAAGATTGTTTAACTCTCTTGACAGTCAAGCTGGAGAAGGTTCAGACTTGTTTCAACTTACTTGATTCATGACCTTTTCTTTTTGTGATTAGAATAGTTTCTTTGATTAGAATGAATCCTACTTGATCCTTGTCAAGTACTGATAACATATGTGTAAATTCCAAAGACAAAATCTTTTTTAAACTAGTGGAGATTGATTGATCTTCAGGTTATTATGATCAGTCTTGATCCTGGAGAACATTCTCCATTTTCACAGATTTTGTCCATAATGTTCTCCTTTCTTATGTGTTCAGGTTTTATCTGATTTCTTTGTTTTCCTTGAGTCCTACCTTTGAATTAGTTCACTCAAAAGCACAAGTTAATTAACATAACATCTTAGAATCATAATTAACATCCTTAATTACATTTGTTTATTTTCATCAAAACTTAAATTTAGAGTTATTCATAACACTAATTTCTCTTGTATTGGTTATGTCAAGAGAAAACTAGAGGACATAACCTCCAAAACCCCACACAGAGTCACAGTTAGCAAGGAGAGATCTTGATCCCCTTTATCTTTTTACGATAAAGAAATAATTGGAGGGATAACGAACATCCAAATCCCACTGCTCGTACATGTGTACATCACCAACTTCGAAGTTTGGAAGGTCCTAATGGACCAAGAGAGTTCATGTGACATCATGTACTTCAGGTAGTGTGACACCCTTCGCCTTACCAAACATAATTTGCTGCCTTCCGTAGGACCTAATTTACAAGGCTTCAAAAGATCGACCATCACCCATTGGGGCTATGTCGAGCTACTCGTAACTTTCGAAGAACACAACTCTATGAAGATTGTCAAGACCCAATTGCTAGTTATCAACTGCAAGTCGATCTACAACTACATAATCGATCATTCGACCATGGCTGAGTTAGGCACAATCTATTCAACTGTTCCGAACTAACCCAAGCCCAATACGTCTCCTCACACCGATCCAACTTCTTGAACTGAAGGCAGCCGACTAGGGTTCCTTCCCCCTATACCATAGGACTCCAGTTTATATAAATAGTTTCAGGGAATATACACATTCTTTTCTCACCATATACCTTTTACTCCTCGAGTCATTACTTACTTGAATGTCGGAGTGTTTGCAGTTACCACTAATCATAGCATTTGGGCACATGTTTATACTTTTTAGTTTGGTATTTTAAAAGCTCTTTATAGCTTAGATTAATATTTTTAGCTTGCTTCTAAACTTTGGGTCGAATTTGAATTATAATTTTATTATTTGCATTTTAATTTTATTATTTGTATTTTGACTATTTCTCGCACTGTAGGACATAACTTGAGCTCTAGATATCGGATTGGCGCATATGAGTAGGCCTTGGAAAGCTAAAAATCCGAGCTACAACTATTGTGTTGGAAGAAAATAAAAATTCCAAACTTTACTGGGCTTAAATTACAGATTTTGTAATCTGGACTTTTGTAATAAATTTAATTAGTGGGTCACTTGTTTTTAAACCTAAAACCCAATATTAAGTACTGTATATTGACAATTTTGTTTCTTTTTTGAAAACGAAAAAAAAATTGGATTCAAATTGCTACAAGAAATAAACAGTTTTTAGTTTAATTTCCTGGAAGACTAATTGTATAAGATTAATCTACGAGTTCAGAGTTTCGTCAACACCTTGAGATTCAAGTTACACTCTCAATTTCAATTCATGATTCTATTATTGTTTATTTGATTATATTGATATTTTGATGGCTTAAATTGAATTTCAATAAGATTAATTAAATTTATTTGACAGAATTTGGTTTCGATTCCTAATTTAATTGAATTATAATTTTGCAACGTTTGATCGTTAATTGTAATATTTTGATGATTGTGATGCTTAAATCCAATCAAAGAAACCAAATTCACATATTCATTACACTTGTTTGATCAATTCTATAGTCAAATAAGAATAAAATCACAAATTAGAAATTAAACTCATTGATTAAATCTGTGATATTTTCTGAAACTCGAATAAGTGGATTAATCGTTTTGCTCATCTGTTAAATAAAAATCTAAAAAATCCCTTTTTAATTTTAATTTTCAATTTGGTTATTATTATTATTATATCATAAGTCGTTGCGAAATAATTTGAATTATTACCTATATTTATATTTTATCAATTATATTTGACCCGTGTGCGACAACAAATCAACCTACCCTTCGTTGAAATCCAAACCTTCCTCCAATTCACAAAATATCGTCTTAGATCGAGTTCAAATTCAAACTTTCAATATAAACAACCTTTTAAAAAGTGATAGCAACATTTAACTTATTGAAGTATCAACTTGTCATGTCTATGGGATATTTATTTGAATGGCAGTGTCGTGATTCTTACTCCGTTCAAATGGTTTAAAGTTAAACTATGACTTTATTAGTCTCATTTGTTTAATTTAATACTACAATTATTATTTTTTCTTTAATTATAAACATATTTAAAAAAAATTGCCTTTAGATATAAATATATTTTTTAATTATTAAGTTATTTATTATTTTTTCAATACATCCATTATTAATTTTATTAATCAACTTAATCAAAAAATATTATTAATTAATTAATTTTAAACATAAAAAGTCAAATTAAATAATATTTCTATATAAAAAATACTTTAAAAACATTTATACATAAAATTTATATATTATAATTAATATCTAGTTTTTTACAGTATAAGGAAAAAAAAAAGGAGAGTTCATAAATATGCATAGTCCCTAATTTTGTTTTTTTCAATTAAATAGATAACTTGCCGTCCCGGCAGTTTGTCGTTGCTGAATATTCTCCATACTTTTTAGCCAAAGAAAACGTAGTTAAACGAAGACAAGTTGGAAGAAGAATAACCGACTAATAAGCTAAGCTGGACGACGTGGATTACCAAACACGTGACACGTGTAAAGTGCTAACGCGAACGCGTTTCCTATTTCGCGTACAGTCCAATTATACGAGCGAAAAAGAGTCAAAAAGACAAAAAAAGTACTAATAGTAGTTTCCACTTACCCGAAAATTCAAATCGACGACATTTCCTACCTGTCGTTTACCCTTCCATGAAAATCGCTTATTCTCTCTCCTATATATGTACTCCATCTCTCAAATATAAATATAAATTATAAATGAAATTGGTTAGTAATTTGATTTATCTTATTTTATGACAACTATATTTTTTATATTCAATTACTAGTAATTACTATTTGACGGAAAGATAATTTATTAGCAGTATTGAAGGAGTAGTTATATTATACTTATACAAGTATATATATATATTAATAGTTATTATAATTATAATAATATATTATTATTACAGGCAAAGTATTATATTATTAATCTATATTGTTTATTTTTAATTATCACGTTTGCAATAAAATTTGTTTTTGTTTAACTTTAATTTTTAAAAATAAATATAATATTAATTATTGATTTGTTAATAATACATTAGATAATTTATTAGAGAAAGAGAAATATATAAAATGATATAATAAATGATGAAAGATTTTATTAAAATAGAAGATAAAGGCTAAAATGTATTTTTACTATTAAATTTAAGTAAATTTTTAATTTTAATCTTCTAATTTTAAAAATGTTGACATAAAATGGTGGCAAAGATAAGAGGGTCAATATTGCAGTTTTATTAGTTAGGTTGGTATGTATAAAAACTTAAAACTAACTTAAAAAAGAAGTGGGCGACTATAATTGTTAAGATTTAATTTATATTACTTCCACTTCATATTAAATATCAGATTTATGCTTTTTTT
>JBBPBT010001185.1:1608469-1624155 GCA_037974875.1 Cicer bijugum
TTTTTTTTTGTTTCAAAGAGTTTATTGGTGAAACACGCCAAATTTGAGTTGAGAAATGAAATGACCCTACTGTAAGTGGGTGTCCTAAGGTGTTCGTTCCAAAAGTGTCCATTTATGGATATTAGTAGTGGGACTAGCTGAAAGTAGAACCTTAGATTAAGAGTTCCTACCTTTGGAATGAAAATTAAACGATAAGTTGATGTATGCCTGTGTAAGGCCTAGCTCAACTGACAATGTCAATATTGCTAGACAAAATATTTTCCATGCTGACCCAGGTTTGAACCAAGATCTCCACTTTGCGTGTGTTATATACTGATGGTGCTTGCTATTTCGTCTACAGACCCAATAAGTTGATGTATTTGATCTTAATTTTAAACCAAATAGATCAGCTTTTCAAATATCAAGTTTGTTATTATTTAATTCTGGAAGGAGTATTCTACTAGACTTAAGTTTGATGCAATGATTAATGTTTTTTTGGGGTTCTTGGATTTTCCTGATTCACTTTCACTAAATCCCTCTCAATCTATTTTTTCTTGACACATAAATAATGGTCGGCTTCGCATGTTACTGAGTTATTATGGATGGGTTATTTGATTTTCCTCTAGACCTGCCTGAGACCAATGATTAGTCTACAGTTTCTCATTATATTTACTTGTGGCTTTATATACTTTTAATTCAAAAGCCAGGTTCATTCAATTTTTTCTCTGCCTGCTTTTCCTGTTGGATATTTCCAATGCATTGTTAGGAACAGTATATGTTTCAATGACATTGATTTACATCTATTAGGAGGTGTTTGGTGATGGTATTTTGGGATGGAATTATAGTATACCAGAGTATTAAGGATGTAAGGGAAGAAGAAGTCCCTGCCTTTGGCATTAAAATTAAAATTAGTTTAGAATATGCTTGTAATGTCTTCTTGCTTCTTAAGGATCCTAGATGTGAAGGACGAACTCCCTATAAAAACATAAATCATTAGGTGAATGCAAACCAACGGTTTTATATATGTCATTTTCTCTCACAGGAAATACCATTTGGTTTGAAGCAGGGACAATGCTTAGGTCCACCCTATTTTGTGCTTGAACTTAACCTTTTATTTAATAGAATATTATAATGGGTGGCAAAGATGAAACTCCTGAACACTCGGTTAATGTCTAATGAAAGCGGTGATAATGTACACATTCATTCTAAATTTCTAACTACCTGCTGAAACTCAACCATTATATGGAGGAATGAGGGGATCAAGAATTGAACTTTAAAACACATGGTCATAAAGGCTCCGGTATCATGTCCCAAAAGCTTTTGTTTAGTTGTTAGGTGAAGACCAGTGAATATTTTTACATCTCACATAAAACATTATAATTTGCATAGTCTCATTTATATTTGAGATATTTAATTTAATAATTTCAGAGTTGTTTTGTGCAACATGCTTACTTGCAAGCATTGCACTACTCTGCTGTTCTCTGTATTTTAGTTGAATTATTTTCTCCATTCATCAACTTGTTATAATACTGTTGAAAAACTTGAGAGTTTACGTTTGTTATTCTCTCTGGATGCCGTAAACTGCATTTTTTTAATTGAATATTGTTTTGCTTCTTTCTTAGTGATTTTCTAATATGTGTTATTACTTATCAATGACTTTCTTGGTTCTTGATTTGGTGCAAATATATATGTTACAAAGTAGTCGCTCTGCCATATCTGTACATTTGTTCTTAAATTAATTGTACTCGTTATTTCATGTTGTAGTGTGCCTGTCAGAATGGGGTTTGGGAACCTTTACAGAAGACGTATTAGAGTATTTGCAATGGCCATAGTAGTATACCTAGATTATAAGGTGAGCTGGTTTGTTGCTAAGATTTTATTTTATTAAAAAATAAATCTATTGAACTTCTTACTTTCTTGTATTTGTGTTTATAGGGTGTACAACAACGAGAGAAATGGACTAGCAAATCTAAACAACATGTACTGTGGGAGAAGGCTCATGAGAGGAATGCTAAACGAATTTTGAAATTGATAATAGAGATGGAAGGCTTGTGGGTGAAACTTGGGCAATATATGTCAACGCGTGCTGATGTTCTTCCTGCACCTTATATAAATAATTTGAGGCAGTTGCAGGACTCCCTTCCTCCTCGACCCTTGGAAGAGGTTTTCTAAAAAAATTCGATTTAAACAATTACTATTATGTAGTTAAAGGAAAAAATGCTTTTGGGGGATGATTTACATGATAAGGTTTCAAAAAAAAAATCCCTCATATTTTTTAGCATTAGAAATGATTTTTGTTTTTTACCTGGCTAGTATAAGATTTGACTGCATATTTTACTGTTAGCCAAATTCACACTTCTTCTGTTGAAAATGAAATTCACAATCCATGAACAAGAATGGTTATCATATGCTAACCTACATAAGAATTTCATATTTTTCTTGAGTTGCCACCACTACAGACTTCTCAATGTAGTTTTTATATTTGAAGGTCTATGGCACCATACAGAAAGAGTTGGGAAAATCAATGGATGAGCTCTTTTCGGATTTTGTCAATAAACCTTTGGCAACAGCATCAGTAAGATCATGAAGATATTTTTGCTGCTAGATGAATTTATTTTAACTTCAGTTAAGAATCTCTATAATTAAATGTTTTTCCTTGAGTGAATTGATTCATTTGAATCTAAGCTGCACATTTTAAACAGATAGCCCAAGTCCACCGTGCAACTCTGCTCAATGGACAGGAAGTGGTTGTCAAAGTTCAACATGATGGCATCAATACAGTCATACTGGAGGTTTTGCTTGTTTTATCCTTCGCGACAAATGGATATTAAGGTCACTGGAGGCTTTCAAATAATTTTTTGACCTACATTGTTTTCAGGACTTAAAAAATGCGAAGTCAATTGTTGACTGGATTGCATGGGCTGAGCCACAATACAACTTCAATCCTATGATTGATGAATGGTGCAAAGAAGCTCCAAAAGAACTTGACTTCAATCTTGAAGCCGGTAACTTTCTGGTCTTCTCCAAATTATTATGTTGTAAAACCAAATTTGTTCCTGAATATGTCTTCGGTATATTTTGTTGGAGCTAGTTGCTTGGATTTTCAAGACTTTTTGCTTACCTAGTTCTGTCAAGGTTGGAAATGTCTTTGTGTGTTCTCTGTCGTTGGTGTTTATCACAGTTTCGTTAGGGCTTTCTTTACTGGACTAATTACTCACAATTGTTTCATTTTGAAAAGTTGTGTATTTGTGCCTATGTTGTGGAGGATATCTTCTCCTTCATTTTTCATCCTTGTCTCTTACTAACACTTCTTTTTCTGTAGAAAACACCAGGACTGTGGCAAAAAATCTTGGCTGCAGAGACAAACATGATGGAAATTTGAATCCCAATAGAGTGGATGTTTTAATCCCAGATGTAATTCAGGTACTCATGTCTTCTATAAAATTATATGATTGAGTTGTTTACTCGTAAAGGTGACATTATAGTTGAGGCATCTTAGAGTACTAAGGAAAAAGTGTGTGAAACAAGTGATCCCTTATAATCATACTTTTCATAGTCTTTATTATCTTAAAATGACGACATGATGCCAATCATTCTCAACCCCAGGCCTGATTAGACATACATATTTATTTATGTGAGAGTTGAAGTGACCTAATTTTACATGTTTCTCTGCACGGTCCCATAGCAATGTAAATTGTAATTAAACATTTTTGCCCTCTGTAATTATGTTATGCGACACCTTTTCTAAGTGAAATTTCCATCCGATGAATAAGTATAGTGTTTTCCTTCCTGTGCATGCATATATTAGTATGCCTATTGGTACCTTAATATTTATGTGGTTCAAAATGAAATGTTGTTCCATTTATTCTTCTGTATTATATTTTCTTTTCCTTTTGGAGTTTATCATATTTATATAATCTGGTTGCTTCCAATGACAGGCTACAGAAAAGGTTCTTGTTTTAGAGTACATGGATGGAATTCGGTTGAATGATTTAGAAGCTCTAGAAGCATATGGAGTGAATAATCAAAAGATTGTTGAGGAGATTACTCGTGCCTACGCCCACCAAATATATGTTGATGGGTTTTTTAATGGTGATCCTCATCCAGGTATACTGTCCATCTCTGTGTGTGTATGTTATATGTTTGTGCCTGTGTATGCATGAGCACAAGTCTATAATGTTTTATGTACGACATTTTTCAATTTATTATAGAAATTTTATTAAAAACTTTCTGTAATAATTTTCCAATTATTCCATGTACTCATGAAAATGGTTCTCTAACTTGAATAATTATAGGAAACTTTCTTGTGAGCAAGGAATCTCCACATCGCCCCATTTTACTCGACTTTGGGCTTACGAAGAAACTTTCAAACACCATTAAGCAAGCACTTGCAAAGATGTTTTTGGCATCTGTTGAGGTTGGTGCTGGCTTTTATGCTTTTTCATGGCATCTCTTGTTGCTGTTTTCTTGAGCATAACATCTCAGAATTTGAAGGTTATTTACCAGACTCTTACTTGAGCTGTTAGTAGTGTAGCTTAATCATATTAACTGATATATTGTGATAGTGTTTCTTGATAAATTTATTTGGCCCGACATATTAGTGTTGGTAATAATACTTTAAAAAATTTGGTTGATTAATTTTTCCATGATGTTGAAATCACTTTTTCACAAATTGCACTGTACTTTGGTCTTCGTGACCTCCAATTTTCAATGAGAAGCTTAGTTGATCGTACTGGTGAATGTTGAGTTGAGCTAAGCTTGCTTCCCTAAAGCAAGTTGGGGTCTAAGAGGGTTTGCTAGAGATGTAAGTGCCTTTTCCTATCCCCGCCTAACAGAATAAGCTTTTTTTTGGGTGCTTTTGTTACATTCATGGAAGTCAAGATAGACAGTTCCTAATAGCCAAGTGTCTATGATTTAGGAACAAACAGTCCTAATTTTTTACTTTGTCTATTTCCTTTCGTCTTTTAGAATCATTTTTCATTTTTGTACGACAATTTCTTTAGGATTGTCATTATCGGTATAAGTTTTCTGTACTTAACTGTTGCTCTAATTTCCAAAAGATATTTCTAAATGATGACTGAGCTGGTCAACCTTTTTATTATAGGGGGACCATGTGGCCCTTTTGTCCGCCTTTGCAGAAATGGGGCTTAAGCTGCGTCTGGACATGCCAGAGCAGGCAATGGAGGTCACAGCTATATTTTTCCGTGCAACAACACCAGCAAAAGAATCCATAGTAAGTATGCCTCAAGCTCCAGGAAGTATCATATTCTTTACTCTTTTTTATGTTTAATTTAATCTAATTCTGATCTATTTTCCTGATGCTAAGGAAACATTGAAATCTCTAGAGAATCAAAGAAACAAAAATATGAAGGTTATACAGGAGAAAATGAACCTTGACAAAAAAGAAATGAAACGCTTCAATCCTGTGAGTTCGAATATATATACTTGCATTGTCTTTTTCTGTTCCAAATTTATGAAGCTGATAGTATGTAAGTTAGAGTCATAATTTTTGTAATTTTTTTCAGGTTGATGCCTTTCCTGGTGATATTGTAATATTTGGACGGGTTCTTAATCTTCTAAGAGGTCTGTTATCTCGCATTGTGATGCCACTGTAATACTTACTCGTTCTACAACCTTATTTACTTGACTGAATTGGATGTAGGGCTTTCTTCCAGCATGAACGTTCACATAGTATATATGGACATAATGAAGCCATTTGCAGAATCTGTTTTGAGTGGGTGCGTCTTTTGGTTTTGTTTTTTATTTTTTTAATTATCAGTGTCTTCTACATTGCTTGTTTGACCTATGGCTGATTTGAGTTGAACTCCAGGTACATTAATAGAGGACCATCGGTTAATGATAGATGGGTTTTTGATTCACCGGTCCATTCTGATGTTGAAGCCAAGCTGAGGCAACTTTTAATTGAGCTGGGGAATATTGATAAGATACTTGGAATCCAGGTGTGTGTTTCTTTTATGAAACCTTGATATACTAAAGATTGAGATTGCTTTGGTTTTTCCTATGCATTTATAATTGTTAATTACCTTTCCTTATGCACAATTATCTTTACTATGCTAGACTAGACCTGGGTTGTATATCACAAATTTACTTAAATTATTAATGATTTGCGTGAAAATTATGAAGTATTCCATTTGTTCACATATAATGTTGCTGCCATTGCATTTGATGCTCAACAAGTAAATGAAGTACATTTTAATTGTTTTAATAAGTTGGCTCAATATCTTGAAAGGTATGTGCCTACAAAGATGGAGAGGTCATTATTGACACTGCTGCTGGAGTGCTTGGTAAATATGATCCTCGTCCAGTTAAGCTTGATAGCCTTTTTCCAGTGTTTTCTGTTACAAAGGGTATCACAGCAGGAATGATACATTGGCTGGTCGACAATGGGTATGTTGTAAACGATCAAGTTTGACTGCCCCTTCTTCTTGTTTATTTGAAAAATAAGGTTTTCATTCGCATTGAAATTAGTGTAAGTGGTGTGGCTGTGCTGATTAACATGCTATTTAGTAGAAAACCTACCTATGTCTAATAATGCATGCCAAGATAGATGTATTTTGCCTGTAGTCTTTCTCTGATGTTTTCCTTCAAATGGTCTTCCACCTAAAGTTATCAATAATTAACTTCTAATACTGTGCATTTGCTTCATCCTTTAATGAATTCCTCTGATAATGGCAGAATATGTTGCTTCATGTATGCTATAGGCCCATGTCAGTATTGTTGTCAGAGAATATGAAACGTAAGCTGGTAGTTTGGATGGGCAATGTCATTTAATATTACTCACTAGTACCTGATCACGATCTTCTTTAACAATGATAAAAGAAAATAGAAGAAATTAGTATGTGTGGTGGATAAGGAATCCTCCACAGCATGAGATCAAAACACAAAAGTCACATAGAAAAGCAAGAAAAATGTTGCAATGCCGTGCTGTGTCTCAGCATATCTGTTGGGAAATCCCTCAACAAGATCACGTTCTCGTGAGCTTACACTACATTAATAGAAGTCAAATGTCTAATCTTACTTAGCTCAAATTCCTAATCTTATAATTAGTCAAAATCTCTCAAAAAAACGTTCTCTTATCAACTGTTTAAGTATATGAACATTTTGCTGCAACCAAAGGCATAGATGTGTAATGTTAACGTCGATCACACATTGTTACCCAAATTTAGCCTCTTTAATTGTTCCAAGACAATTATTGTTTGACAATAACAGATGTCCAATGACCTAGGACTCACCCAACATTAAAAAAATAACAAAGAATTCCATAGAGAAAAAGCAGCAGATCAAGGTTAGAAACTAGAAAGGATGTGTAACCGAGTTTGAGCAGGAAACACTCATAATACACCTATCAGGGTTAGATCATATCTCTGGCCAATGTGGGACTGATTTTTCCTAATATACCCTGTCATGTTCAAGGTTGTTGAGCCTTATACATGGATAATAAAGGTGGTCCAATTACAGATCCAGGAGAGACTCGGATACACTCATAGATTTGGAGATCTCATATTGACCAGTCTAGTTATATGGCCGAGTTAGTTGTTATAGGTAGGCACTAACCCTCATCTCATGGCCCAAATTCTAAGAGTTGTTAAATATGCAAATCTGCTTGATAAAAACTCGAAATACCCTCAAAGGACAACCTGGTGCTGTAGAGCTATTTCCAAAGCAGGATCTGGGGAAGGATGAGCTCAATTGCTGGGGCAGATCCAGTTTATGGGAAGGATGTGCACCTGCACACCCTGAACTTTGGAAAATTGCACCCATACCCCTATTTTTTTGCATTTTGACCACCATGATTTTTCTTTTTGCACCTTAAGCCCAACGCCCAAAATCTGAAAGTACTCATATTTTGCACCCCTGAGCCAGGTCCTGGACCCGCCATTGTAATTGCAGATCTTTGGAGTCTCAGCTTACATGTACAAGAGAGTGAGAGACTAATTCTATGACTCAATCATGTTATCTTCATCATAAGGCATCAACTTCAATTGTTATGCCAAGGCTCTCCTTATAAAAACCCTCAATGTTTATAAGAATTTTCTAATAATATCCAAATTAATAATAAAAACTCTTAATAGGAATATATGGGGTGTTTCTCAATGTGCACTTGAATTTATTCCCTTTCCATGATTGGTTCTCCCCAGTTATCTTGAATTTGTTCCCTTTCCATGATTATTCTAAATGAAAGCTTGACAAATTGACCCGAATGGTGGTCAAAGAAACAATTGTGTCGGCTTTGGACTAATAACATCCTCAAGAATAACAAAATAAATGTGAAAAATTCAAAACTACTTCATCTTTCAAAGCTTGGTATCCAACAATTACATTATTGTTCCCTAAAAACAAACAGTTACATTATTGTTAATATTGTAAAGTATTGGGCCGACTATATTCTTATTTGTAATAATCTTTTAATCTGAAAGTAAACAAATTCAGTACTATTGTCATCCTTTACAGCTTGTGAATCTGGGGTTGTTCTTTAACCCCTTGCATTGTTCTTACATTTTTGTTTCGATTTACATTAAAGCTCCGTGGCATACTTGAATCATATGTTCAGTATATTTAATCCATCCAATTGATCTAATTTGTCTCATTTATAAGGTAAATGGATAAAAATGGGATTAGAATAGTCAACTGCCTGTTTACATTCCTCACCATTCACATCCATATATGTGATAATATGTTGATTTTCCCTTCACAATCAACACAATTGTATGTTGGCTTCAGTTAATGCACTGTGAATTGTGAAATAGCAAATCAAGACTTTTTTTTTTATACATTAATTCATAGTTTAATCTAATGCTGGAGTGTTATTAATGTGATTTCACTTATAATAAGTTACCTCCATATTGGTTGTCTACCTTTTTGTATGCTGAGTTATTTGAGAAGCAAGGATTGATATACCACTGTATCTAATTGTTTAGCAGCGAATCTCAGACTTCTTGTGTTGTTCTTCTAAATGTTATCAAAGCAACCATATTGGTGCTAGCTTGGATAGATACATGTCTGTTCTTTGTCATTAAAGTTAAAAAAATTACTTACACTACATGGTGCCATATACTGTCTTGCACAATGATTTTAACCTGAATAACTGTGTGCTTATTATCTCGCAGAAAATTAAACCTTGAAAAGAATGTTGCAGATATTTGGCCATCGTTTGGATCATATGGGAAAGAAGGCATTAAGGTCAAATACTGATATTTCCCCTAAACTAATGTCTGAAGCAATTATTTTTAACAATGTTTTTAATCTTCTGTTTCAGGTTCATCACGTGCTTAACCATACATCTGGGTTGCACAATGCAATGGCAAACATGAATCAAGAAAATCCTCTAATCATGTTTGATTGGAATGAGTGTTTAAACCGCATTTGTACATCAGCGCCTGAGACTGAACCAGGAAAGGTGCAAAATTATCATTATTTGTCATTCGGCTGGTTGTGCGGTGGAATAATTGAGGTAAATGCCGAGATCTTATGTATCAAAAACATAATTCCTATGCAATAAATATTCATCAATTTCATGTTTTATCAGAATTTCGGAACTAATGAGGGTGACAAAGAATGATCATTTTATTATAAAAAAAGAATTATTCATTTATTGTGTTGAATAAAAGAAAGAGTAATAGATTTTTAATATAAAAAAAGGAAGAGTAATAAAATGATAAGTTTGAGATTTGTTTCTTTCTTGTAATGGTGCAAAATGAGTTATATGACAGTCGGTTGGGAGGTCTAAATTTGGTGTTGGCAATCGGCATAGAATTTTATTATTACTCGATTTTTATAACAATAAGAATTTTGGCATGGTTGCAGTTATTTTTACATTATTATTCTTCACAAAGTTGCCAAAAGCAATTGGTAGAAAAATATTCTACCGGACGGATTTCTAACAGGTTCTGATTATCTATTTGGATAAAACAGCATGCATCTGGAAAGAAATTTCAGGAGATCCTTGAAGAAGCAATAGTCCATCCCCTCCAAATTGAAGGAGAACTATATATAGGAATCCCCCCAGGCAAGTTTTGTTGAATAACTTTTTTTTTCCAGGGATGATAAGCAATTTATCTCTGATGTAACATAACATGAACTTTCATTTGATTTTCTATATACCTTTAAGTCGCTGGAGTTGAAGATTTCCGATTCTAGTTTCTTTGTAAAATCTAACCGCGCTTCATGGCTTATATTTTTAGGGGTGGAATCACGTCTTGCAGCCCTGACCGCAGATACAGATGAGTTAAGCAAGCTCTCAGCTCTCAGTAACCGTCCTGACCTGCCCACCACCTTCCAACCCCATCAAATAGCTCAACTTGCAACCGTTTTGCCTCCTCTTTTCAATACACTAAATGCTCGGCGTGCCATCATACCAGCGGCTAATGGACATTTATCTGCCCGGGCCCTAGCTCGTTACTATGCAGCCCTAGCTGATGGTGGCAAGATACCACCACCTCATTCTTCCACTTCTAAGCCAATACTTGGAAGTCATCCCCATATCCCCAAATTATCTTCTCCGAAACCCCCCAAAAAGCGGAAATGTATTGGAAGGACAGTAGCAACTTTACCTGCGATTAATAAAAGTTATGAAAAAATCTCTAGTAAAGAAGATTTTGAGGTTACGGACGACATAAACACTAGCAGAGATAGTAGCAGTGGTGATGATATCGGTAGTAGCAATGTGGATAGTAATCCGCAAACCCATGTTCCTGGTAAGTTATATCGGAATCCTAGGATTGTAGATGAGTTCTTGGGTGCAGGAGAGTATGAGAATTTAACTTTACCAAGTGGAAGTTTTGGCCTCGGATTTAAGAGATTTAGTTCTAAGGATGCGTCATCCATTGCCTTTGGTCATTCGGGAATGGGTGGGTCTACAGGGTTTTGTGATGTTACTAACAGATTTTCTATTGCTGTGACACTGAACAAAATGTCGTTTGGAGGTGTCACTGGAAAAATTGTCCAACTTGTTTGTTCAGAGTTAAACATTCCTGTGCCTGACGATTTCTTAAGATATGCAGTTGGGCAAAGTGGAGGAAATCCAGGGAGGCCTATAATTAATTGAGGGTGGAAGGTTTTGTAATACAATCTTTCAAACATTATTTCATGTATAAATTTTAATTTTATCTATCATCATGACAATTTATGTGTGCATTGGGGATCTTGTATTCAAGAAACTAAGCAATGCAAGAACTAGCTTTGCTTCATGATAATATTCGAAAAAATAATGTATGTAATTTTGTACACGTGAATTTGAACTTTTGATAATCTAATGTATCATCACCATTGAGTATTTTTATAAATTTTTAATCCATGTGCCTTTGGATTGAGTGATTTGTGAAGTTTGTTTTCATTAATTTTGGAGTGGTAATAAGATCAAAACATTTAGAACTTAGTCAACTAAGATTCTGTTATTCAAGTTGTCTGACCTAAAAGATTGTGTTGTTGCATGATACATGTACATTAAATGATTGTGTTATGTGGAAAAAACGCTTTGAAGTTCAAAGAATTGACAACTGAATCAAAGATTGACTAAGTGTGTGTTTGGAACCAGAGAAGTCAAAATCACTTTCATTGTGAAAGTTACAATATCTAGCTTCAATATAAATGTACCTCTAATGCTGCCAAATGCAGGTAAAAACACTATGTGAAGAGTATGCAATACTACAAAGCATCAACTTAGAGATATGAGCTTGTAAAAAAAATACAATAAAAAACTTAGAAATATGTGAGTCAATATAATAGAAGGCCTAAAATGGGAAGATCGTGATGAATTATTCCATTTTGGGCCATTATTCCATTTTGGGCCTAGCACGTGATATTAAAAGAAGATTGTTCATCTATTCCTCGTGTTTGTTCGTCTGTTCTTAAATATACTACTGAAAGTTAGCATCCAGTAATGTATTTTACACTATCGAAAACTACAATATGGTAAAAAGTCAACATAATGAGGAAACATAGGGGATACACTTCTAAAAGATTCCATGTTTTAGTGGTATGCACAAAAATTATGTTTTACTGAAAGTGTACTTTTGAAGGATATGTGACGATGGAAAAGGGAACTCCCCAACCAACTAGTAGGCTATTCCAATGCAAACTTAGCATTGTAGTGCTTGATAGCATATCTTGATGATCAAAGATATGTCCCCTACACATTCAACGTAGTAGGCCAACTATTGCTCTAGTAGATACTTAAGGCGAACCAAATAAATGGGTCCACACACGAGTTTGTTTATGAAGAAACAACAAACTACAAAAAAGCATGCACATTGTTTCTTTACTTAGCTCTATCTATTACTTGTTGATTTGAACAAGTAGTAGCTTTGCAGCTATCATGTTGCATTCCACCATATGATAGACTAAGGATGTCATGAAACTTGAAAGGCCCAGAGTAGATTTCTTAATCTTATATATTTAAAAGTGAGACTCTTGACAATAGGTGATCTTAAAGATGCCCAAACAAATAAGATATGAAGATCATATTATGTTTACATTTAGCTTGACTTTAATTCAGTTGTGATAAAAATTGATTTAGAGTGAATATAATTATGAACTTGTTACTTTATATGATTCGACAATTATTTCCAAGTCTAATTGCATTATGGCATAGTTTTGACAAAAATTTACTTTCATTATGTCTTGATCAAGATCATTAATCAACCTGGTCAACCTACTTCATGAAATCAGTCACCAATGAGTTCTATATACACCATCACTTTATTTTTGGTAACTAAGTTTAACAAATAATCAAGAGGAATACTAAAGATAAACAAAGATAAACCATTTGACACGTACACCAAGCAAGTATATATATTATAGTCTTTCATAGAAAATAGTATTTTCTATAACATAACATGCAAATCTAAAAATATAAAACAAGGGAGACACAAACATTAATCTAATAGTTAAGGCCATATACTAGTCAAAGAGCTAACAGCATCGCTATTGACTCCATTGTTGAAATCGTTGCAAGCTATATCAAAATCTCCAAGTCCAATAGTTGAGTTATGTCCACTAACACCATATGAAGCATCATTTCCATGGATGGTTATGGTTGGCGAAACATGTTGCATGCAGCGGAGATTACTAGTGTTGATCTGTGGTGATGTTGTGTTCAATTGATTCTGATTTTGGAGAAGTTGGTTGTTAAATGTCGGAAAAGTGCCCCTAGATACCATATCCTCTGCTAACTTCACCTTAATTGCACACAAAATATTTATTAGTAAGTCAATAGTACATGATTTATAAGGATTTGGATTGACCCGAGGGTAGACAGTTCTACACATTCATGCAGTCAACATGTATGTGGAATTAAGTTGGGATCAAGTGGTCCATATTTCAATGCAGATTTTGATGGTTTTTAAATGTTGAAATGTTGAGTTTAAAATTTGGATCATTTGATGTCGATATAATGACTATTGACGTACTGACTGCATTAATATACGGATTGTCAACTACAGACGACAATCCAAATCCAATTAATGATTGAGGTCAAACAAGTTGTATTATTTCTATGCAAATATTTATGACAAAATGAGTTTAAATCATAAATGAAGTTAATGATCTCGACCATTAGACAATTGGAATTTTGAATTATTGATGTGAGTTGTGTAATTTAGGTTGCACGACTTAGATTAACTTACTAGAATAACTATTAACATTGTGAAATTATTAAATGTAGTGTATCCAAATCCGTTTAGGTATAAGCCAAATTTCCTTCTATAGGTTAAATCTAATTCTAAAGAATAGCTCTACTATGCACATATATATATATATATATATATATATATAAGACTTGAAACCAAGCTTACTTGAACAAAAAGGCAATGATACTAGTTAACTTTTACTAATTTTTAGTGCGAAAACACAAACTCAAACCAGAAAACTCTGTTTTCCATCTAAGGGAATTCCTCTATTAAGTTCCTAATTCATTTTTTTCTTTAAAATGATTATAGTTTGTTTTTTTTCTTTAGTTATTGACGATGAAAGCATATATCTATATACACACGACACATGCACCGACATCGATAATAACTTTAAAAAATAAATTAATTAAATATAATTAATGTGTCTGACATTGGCTGACATGTGTGGGACTAAGACACGTCTTTAATAAAAAGTTTTG
Source organism: Cicer bijugum (assembly GCA_037974875.1). Taxonomy (NCBI): domain Eukaryota; kingdom Viridiplantae; phylum Streptophyta; class Magnoliopsida; order Fabales; family Fabaceae; genus Cicer; species Cicer bijugum. The sequence continues at coordinate 1,622,574 of JBBPBT010001185.1, forward strand.
GTTTTTCAGAGTTATTAGTAGCCAAGAAATTCTTGGGGATTCTGGAAGACTTTTCCCTCTCTAATACACAGAAGAACTTGTATAGTGATATATATACCTTAGCTCTCAAAGCTTCAACATCTGATTTTAACACTCGGTTATTAGTGTTAGCCTCACGAAATTGTTGGCTAGCATCTGTAAGCTGCTTAAATAGGCTTGCATTTTCCAACCTCAGCTGTTCAACCTAAAAAACAAAATATAAAATCTCATAATTGAAAATTGAAATTGAATTGCTATATATACAAAAGAAGAGTAATGGAAATTGAAAAACAATAAGAACTGTGTAATGTAATAATGCATATAATCAAAATATCTATGAATTTTTTATTTATTAAGGGTCGGGTAATTAGAAAATCCAGCAAGAGATAAGTAAAGTTCTATCAAGAATTGTTACTCTGAGAGTCTGAATTTGAATTCTCTTAAACTATTCGCAATTTGCTCTTGAAGCTCATTAAATACATGTGATCAACCGGAAGATTAATCTATGTAATTTTTTTTTCTTACATGTTATTAAAAAAAGAAAAGTAAAATATTCAATTAATTACCTGAACCTCCAGGTCTGTCAAATGGGCTTGTTTTCTTCTTCTAGACCTTCTGGCAGATTCGCGATTAGAAACTTTTCTGAAATCATGAAAATCATGTTATGTTGCATGGAAAAGTCAAACTTTAAGTTGAGTGCATAAAAGACTTTTTTTGACAATATGTTTGATTTCATTGTTATGATAATGAATATCAATTTGTACTTTAGGTTGGCCCTTTTATCATCATGTACATGTGGCATTTTTGTTTTATAAAATCTAATAGAAAATGATTTTATTTTTTCAAACTAAGCTTTAGTTGCATCGCCCTAATTAAGTAATTAGGCCAACTTTGAATTGATTATTATTATTACTATTATATAAAACGAAGTTGAAATTAATGTTTGAGATGTATATATAATAATAGTGTTAATATACCTTCTAAGGCGCTTCATATCAATGGGATTGGTGCTTTGTTCACAAGGACCAGCTTCATCATCTTCATCAGAAGGATCACGTGAGGAACCACTTGTAGTAGTAACCCCTTTCGCTTGATTTGTTGGTTTATTAGCTGACACTGGGCTTGTTACTATACATTATGCAATTCAATCCAAAATAATTAAGCTCTATGATTTATATAAACTAAATTATATGAGCAATTGATATATATAAACTTGTAATATATAAAGGGTAACCTTATGTCATATATATATCTTATAAGACTACTGCAATGGTGGGGTAAGCAATGTTGTATTTTAAAAAAAGTTGATTCTAAAACTTGACTATGTTTCTATAATAATATATTAAAATAAACACTTAAATTTTACGAGGACATGTCTTCAAATAGATGTGATTTCATTTAAATATTGTATGTCATAAAAAATCTGATGTGACCTATTTAAAAGATATTTTTTCATACGATTTATTATTTTATATTTACAATTTACTTTAACACACATTTTATTATTATTATTTTAGTATCTAATATTTTATAGAACTATTTATGTGTCATGATTTACAAATAA
>JBBPBT010001185.1:1624337-1634396 GCA_037974875.1 Cicer bijugum
ACTAAAAGATATTTTTAATTTTTTACAAATAGTAAATTATTTTATTATTAGAAAAAAAAATTATCTCTAACACATATTCTCTAAATATTTTTTTCATTTTATGAAATATGTTTTAACATATCAAAATATAGTTTCACATTACTTAAAAATTGATGTTAAAAGGTAATTTGTAAATAAAATTTAAACTCTTCAATCCATCAAAATATTTTTTCTATAGATAAAATTGTGATACTTTATCTAAACTATTATCAAATTATATGCATAACATTACATAATATTTGAGAAAAATTATATATTTACCGATGAATAATTTGTAATCTCGGTTATTAATAAGATCCCAACCATCTTAATAAAACGAAATGACAATGATACTTTAGATTTTCTAGAGCCAAGAAATATAGTCCCTAACTTGAGATATCTTAATTAGATAACTTAAATTTTGAGTTTACACTTTTTGGATCTTTTAATAAAACTTTCAGCTTAAAAAAAGAATTTAGCTTAAATTTTTAACTAAAAATCTTTTAATAAACGTTTAGCTTAAAAGATTCTTTTAATAAAACTTTAAATTTATCCTTCCTCGTATAGTTTTTATTTTATGTTTATTCTCTGATTTTTTATTGTTAATTAATTTTTTACTAATAATATATTCATTTTAGAATAAAATAAAAATATATATTCTTTATAAATTTTGACTAAATATAAAACAACTTTTTAAATATTTTATTTTGGATGAAATATATATGTATTGATATATGCGTAGAGTATTACCGGTAGCAGAAATGGATGATTGTGAATCAAGAGTTGGAGTGATGGTGGAATGCTTGGAAGTGAGGTTTTGAGAGGATACAAAAGTACTATTTGTAGCTTCACCACAAGTCGAAAATGAAGTTACTGCATCCTGAAATTATGTATCAATAGATTAATTAATAATATGTAACCTCTGTTCCTTTAAAAAACAAAAAGTGTAACATCTGTATTTTTTTTTTCTTTCTAATTTTAACCTCTGTTTTACCTATCATTTTTTTAGCTTGCTTCTTTAACTATTTCCTTTTATTACACGTCAATTAAACTATATTTTTTTACTCAAACAATTATAAGCTAGATATTACATATTCTATATCTAAATTTCGGATTATTTGGCTATTTCTCCTAGAAACAAGAGGTCTTTTAAAAAAAATCTATTAAGCGATTTTTGTTTCCATTCTAAGGGTATAAATCAAAACATAGAAAGGATCCCTATAAGTCCAAAAAGAAAGTGATCCCCTAAATTAAGAAACATAGAAAAGATAAGCTATACAAGGAAGTAACAGAACAGTCCACCTGCCGAAAACTCTTTCACAAGGACCCACTAAGATTGTGGGCAATAATATTAGGACCACTTCATAAAAAGTAGAAATAGACTGATATAGTTTTTTAAGAGTATCTATATTGGCAGGGCACCTAATAGATACCGTGCATGGGAGAGAGAAAAAAATAATATTATAGCATACTTCAGGTATTTTATTTAATAAATTGGAGATGATTTCTTTTCAATTTCAACATAAAATGCTTGAGAATTTGTTTATAGAAGGACAAGTGGCAATTTATTCTAATCCTATTTTATGCTTGAAAAACAAGCAATGTTTTTTCTAATACATTATTTAATTTAGAGAATTAGATTAGATAAGAAGACCAATAAAATACGAGTAAAAAAATAAGAGAATGTTTTATTAAATAATTAATGGATGAAATCGTTGTTATTATTATTATTATTTTCATAATTGAAGAGAAATCGTGGGTGATAAAATCGATCTTACTTGATTTTAGCTCGTATATGAAATTGGAAAGATTTCAAAAGGAGATAAATGTTATATTAAATACTACAAGGGATAAATTTTTCTTTCACCCTATTAACCAAATAACATAAATAGTTTTTCTTTCCATCTCTCAACCAAACAGAAATTTCATTATATCATATTCATAGTTTTTTCGCTTCCCTCATACATGCTAAATTTTAGCTGCCTGGTAACTCAAAATAATTTATATTTTCTCCATATTAGTTGCATAATTAATCGTTAAATCTAGATATGTGATGTGTAAATGCAAATTCAACCCAGTTAAGTTTACTATGGTGATCCAGTATTTTATTGTATAGTTTTCAAGCATAATTTTTCTTTTTAAAATTAAATATCAATTATTAAGTCATGAACATGTATAAGTGAATCTTAGCTTTTTAATACATATTTAGTTTTATAATAAAATTAAAAAAAAAATCACAATAAACCACTTTAATTTTAAAAAAAAAAAAATTAAACTCGGTAGTTTTGTGAATTTGAAAGCAAAACTAAACTTGTATTCTTAATAAGTTAATAGGTCCATTGCTAGCTGTGTCCCAAACTAAAAGACAAAAAGTAAAAGAAAAAATGAAGTGCAGATCCTCATAAAGTAGTGCGTTCCCACGAGTTATAAAGACAACATAATAATAATTTATCAATAAATAATAATAATAACAATAGTGAACATCAGCATGCCTTTTCTTCATCACTAAACAAAATTCCTGCTGACGTGGCCTTCACAAGTTCCTTTGCTTCTCCCTTTAAATAAATCAAATTCCATTCACACACAAAAAACCTCTCTACTCTATCACCGTTAATTCATTCATTTTTACATCACAGCTCAAGTGCTTTCAACAACTTCAACCAAAACAGTTATTCCGTTACACAGTTAAGTCGCTTGGATATTTCAATTCACTATTAACAATTTCATTTTGTAACCTAATATTAAAAATATATTTTCAGAGGCCAAGGATCATTTTATAAATTAATTAACACCGTTCTGCATATCATTAAACTTTAATTAATTTCTTTTTCTCCAATTTTACAAAATACTAATGTTTATTTAAAGTTAAAATAAGCAATACGAATATAAGGAAGCGTTCTCAGCAAGCTTGGAAGTATTTAATTTAGCAAAATCACGTTGGAGGAATAAAACATTCAAACGTGCTTTTTCAATAGCGAATAATTTTCTTAAGTGCATAGTGTGTGAGAGTGAGAGAGTACTGACCAGATTTTGAAAATCGGCGGCGTCAGCGAGGTTACCGGAGCAAACATCGCCGACGACGGTGAACGGTTCCACCTTAAACGGTTTCACGTCGATGTCGTTCGCTGATTCGTTTGCTGTTACGGTTCCTCCGGCAATTGGACGCTTCGTGAAAAGTTCGTGATCGAATTCTGTTGTGATCCACTTGAGATCGTCGAAGCCGGAGAAAATTGAAGAAGGCGCGAGAATGGTGCTCCACTTTGGTTCCATTTGGCCAGAGAGGGAGAGAGAAAAAAAAAAGAGGAGAGAGAAAAGAAGAAGAAAAGGGACTAAGAGAAGCTGCTTCGTGCGTATAAATAGGAAAATTTCGAAACATTAGATTAGATACGTGGCATTATACCAAATTTTGATTTCATTCCCTTTTTATTTTTAGAATATCATCTTAAATTAATAAATTAATATAATACAATTTGTTGGAATTTTTTTTTTGGTTAAGCAATTAAATCAAATGCAATAGAAGAACTATCGAAAAGAAGACAATTGTCAATCCAAATAGTATCAGGTGATGATGAAACAACTTAGTTAAAAGATGTGTAAAAACATATGTTAATCTTTTATACATGCAAAACTAAATAATTAAAAAAAACTAACGGTGAAATATTACAAAGACAATTAACAATAAATAAGTCAATAATTAATAGAAGAGTTATTTATTGTTAGAACTACGATAAGAAAAATCTCTCGATATCTTTTGATAATAGTGTTAATTTCTTAAAAATTATTATTAAAGCTAATAACATCATCAACTTTGTATAAATCATGAGGAGAAGACAAACTAGAGAAATATATAGAAGGTTTGATTTGGATCATCCACCATCTGAATATTCAATATTAGTTTGTAATCATCGATAAATTTTCAAACTTTAGGTAATATTATATTTTGTACATATTAAATGTCATATCATAGTAATAAAATCAATTCATTTTCTACAGGGGATGAGACAATGATATTTTGAGGTCAGACTCTAAAACTAGAGAAAGTACCTTCAAACTACATACTAAGGGTTGGAAAGAAATAAAACCTATATAAACTATGGGAAACTTTTAAAACATAAAGAATTAATAAACACAACTCTCGTCTTAATCGAATTCTTTTACAATGGTAAACCAATTTGTAAGATTTTATCGAAAAAATTAACATGCTTTAGTAAAATTATGAGATTTAAAGGTTTTGATCAATATCGAGTGTTTTCATTAAACAACAAATTTTGAAAAACATCAATGTCATCCGTTGTACAAAGGCATGTGCAAGTATACACGGTCAAACAAATAATAAAGTCATAAATAAAAATATTTCTCATGAGGATTGATTTAGTTTAATTCTCGTAAATCACACACTCAATCAAATTAATTAGTGAGGGGAAAATGGGTAGCAATAATATTCATGTGACAAAAGATTATAAGATTGAAACAAAGTAAATAATGCTAAGGTTGAGATCTAATTAGTCAAAATGGTTAAACTATATTTCCTTTGAATTGTCTAAGTTACTAAGTGATGATTTGAGGTACTACAACATCTAAGTGCATAATATAAATCAAAGGCGCTTGTCAACAACGTGAGAAATTAAAATGGTATTAAGATCCCTTTTTGTCTAAGCTCTCATTAAATCTCTTCTATTGTAGTTAAAATAATCCATTCATTTTATGGTTTTAAGCTTTATGTTTAAATTGTTTGGTTATTTTAATGTGTCTATTAATTAAATTACCATATTAACCACTTGAAATCTATTCATTAAATTCTTTTAGTATTTAATGAATCAATAATTAAGCTAAGTATCCTCATAATAAATATATAACATAAACATACAAGGGCTAAAAATGCTAAGTATAAATACCCATCACTTTAAACATAACTAATCAACATCATTTTCCACATAATCCAATACGGACATTTTAGCTCATAGTGAGCAAGACAGTAATCATACCTAAGAAACAAATGTATAGATCCATTATAACTTAAGAGAAGTGAAATAGAAATAACCTAAATTGAACCACCAAAGAGAATTAATGATTTGTCAACCAACAATACTTCAATCGGAGATACAACATCTTGCTCTAGTTCTGCTATGGAGGAATGAGAAGAAACAATAGCGAAAATGGAGGTTGGAGGTATATGGTGAGCAGTAGCCCCAACTAGACCTAAGGTGGAGAGTTTTCCTTTATGCAATGGGTAAATCATAAAATGACAATGAAAAAGAAAATACCCAAAGAATTTACTTGTCCTTGCAATGTGCACATGTCACCCAACCTCTCAAATCCAACTCGGCAATCAAAAGCCTTCAATTCTACTCAAGATAAATCAATCACACACTAGTGCTACAATACCTTTGAACATTTGACCTATAAAATCCTACACACCACAAATATATGTGAATTCTAATTAAACTAAGTAAACTAACATACATTATATAATTATCAAATAATAACTCAATGTAAAAAGGCTAGATAACTCTCAAGAGTTTATCTCACCCCAATGTCTAATAGAATGGTAAGAACTTTTAATAGAGAATATACCTTTCTTATTTGGACATTAAGAGAGACGATCCATCTAGGTTAAGGAAATGATGGATAATTGAAGGATTTGTATAACTCCAAATGTTAAAAGTATCATTTACTATGCATTCCAAATATCGAGGTCTTATAAATTAGATGAGAAATTTGAGATGACTCATACTAGGATGACCTAGGAGATCAAATCTTATAATCATTATGCAAAGGTAGTTTTGTTTTTCTAAATGTTAATGAAGTCACCAATTGCCACTCTCTAAAGACATATTGTTTTGATAACCCACAAAGTTTCACGAATGATCCACCATGTATAACTAGGTAGGTAACTTAGACAAGATTTAAGAATCCCCACGAGGAAAATATCTTACTTTTAAACACTTAGTTGAGTGAGATTCAGGATTGGAAATATTGTGTCATCTTTGTTTAGTAAGAAAAACAATATGAAATGCTTTGAAACTTTTAAAGTTCATACATCATTTACTTTTTATCTGACAATATTGGTCCCAATTAAGCCATTGATATTTTTTTCTTTTTTTCGTAATTGTAGCTCCATCAAATTGTTTATTCAGATACTCAATATGGTCATATAGACATGTAGGCAACAAAAAACAACTTGTGATACACACGAGGTTGGATTGAGCCACCTATTTAATGAGTACCTCATGTTCTATAAAAAAAGAAAATTCTTCTTTCAACCCTTAAACTTTTTCTAATTACGATCTTGAACAAAATCAAACACATATTGTTTAGATCTTCCAATAAAACAAGGAAGACACAAGTATTTTGGAGAGAATCTTAATATAAAAATATATTATTATTAGTTTTACTAATTATAATAAAAAATTCAAAGAACAGAAGATGTATGTAAATTGATTTTAAATTAATTTTACGAGAATTTTGTATTATGTCTAATCACCTGCCTTACTTGAATAAATTTATTAATTATAATTTTATGCTTAAATTGTATAGTCTTGCACAAATTTATTAAAAGATAAATATATATTTTAATTTATAGTGTATTCCTAAAACACATTTTAGATAATAATTTAAAGAAAATTGTAATATATTAATTATAATTTTGTTTATAAATATCACACTACACATGACAAATATTTATTATTAATTTATTAATTAAAAGATAATCTTTCATACATTAATTATTTTAAGAGAAAGATATATATTATTAGTAGAATATTTCTTAAATATTTTCTAAAATTTTAAGAAAAAAATTATAACTCATTAAAGAATATTTTATATAAATCGAAACACATATATGTAATTAATAATGTATCTATAAAAAAAAACGGTTTTGTTTTTCCAAGTCTCACAATTCTAAGCATTTTACTCTCACACATTCCTCTTTTTCATTTTTTATTAGTTTAACTTGATATGGTAATTGAGCAAAAATACTTAATACGGTAATCAACGTCACAAGGTGACATTACAATATAAAAATTTGACCATATAATTCAAATCTCTTCCGAAATAATTATAAGTATCATTTTAGTTAATAACTTTTTTTTAATTTTTTTAAAAATCATATAACTTGAATAAATTAAATGGATTCCATATCTATCCGAACAAATATTAAAAAAATAGTAGTTTAAATTATTGGAGATACTAGGATTTTTTTTAAATATTCGAATTTTTTATCCTAATAGCTGATCACAACTTGAGGACAAATTTTTTTATTCTTAATAGATGGTCGCACTCCGGAGATACGAATTTGTATTGATATACTTTTTTTTTTGCCATTTAATAAATAATTTTGTTTGTTATTAATTATGTTCATTATTATTTAATAAATTATAAATAATTAAAATATTTAAAAATTTAAAATACTATTAATAAAATAAAATATATTAATAAATAATAATAATAATAATAAAATAAATTTAATAATATTATAAATTTTAATAATAAAAATAAAGTTATATTAATAAAATAAAATAAAAATACATTAAATTAAAAGAAAAGAAAAAATACAATAAAAAAAAGAAAATAAATACTACAAGTTAAAAAAAATACATCAAATTTAAATTAATTATTTTCATCTAAATGGCCTCCAGTTTCACATCTACGCGGTCGTCAAAGTCGTCTGACCCTTTGTACAGTTTGAGGTTGTTGTGGTTGATCCTCAATTTGATCATTATCCTCGTTATAATTTGTATGTGGATTATAACCACTACCACTTGCTTTCGTGTAATTTTGAGTTTCGACGTTATAAATGGAATCAAAAACAGTATAAACTGACTCAAGAGTTGTACAATGAGTACCAAATAAATTTTATAGAAAATTCAGCTCTCTATCGAATTAACAGGAGTTGGTATTGTTTGATGTTTATGCACAGTGGCCACAACTCGACACGCTTGTGTTATACATTACATTTGAAAGTGGTCATACTTCAACAAATCAAGCATCAACCTTAAACATGCCAAATCCCAACTACATCCCATCATTCGATCATTATCAATCTGACTACATTTCATCTTTCGATCAAAGCACCCTTTATCAACCCGACGTATATTCTCCATCACAACACTATAAACCATACTCTATCCAAAATGAAAAAACTCAACAAGTCCACAATGTCTCCCAACAACTCCGTCACAAAACTCTCCCAACAAGTCCACAATGTGATCTTCCGCTTAGTATCTTTTATAATATCAATGAGGAAGAATTAGGTGACTATATTGAAGAGGATGAAACATACTTTGATAAATCATTTGGTGATTCTGACGACGATGATGTTGATGGAGATATGGAAGCAGAAGATCAACTTATCCTACCTGTATTTGATCAACTATTCCACATGAAGAACATCAATTTAGACACCGCAAATCAACTAACTGAATTTGATCACATGTTCATTGACGAAGTCCCAATAGTAGATCGAACTCTTGTAGTTGGAATGAAGTTTCAGAACAATGATGAATGCGTACATGCAATCAAACGTTATCATTTAAAACAATCATTGAATTTTGTGGTGCAAAAATCAGATTTAGAAATGTATGTTATTAATTGTTCAAATCCAAATTGTTTGTTTAGATGTAGAGCTTCAAAATGCAAAAAGAGTGAATTGTGGGTAATAGATAAACAAACGATGATCTTGAAGTTTCTTTTTGAGAAATTTGAGACAATACGTCACTCTACAAGCCAACATTTGTTTGATTTGAGATAGACATGAATTTATCAAGAGTGCTTATAATAATTCAAATAATGGGTGGCAAGATCCTCCGTGCATTGTCTAATGTTTCAATACAGGTTACTCAATCAATGAGCCTATATATCGATACTATCACAAAGAAATTGGCATCGTAAACCCATAAGCTTTGAAATGGTTAGACAACGTACCACAACAAGAATGGATTCAAGCATTTGATAGAGGTAGCCGTTGGAGTCAGATGACCACCAACCTTGTGGAGTCGATGAACGCAGTATTAAAAGAACCACACAACCTTCCCATCACTGCTTTGATTCAATCAACATATTATAAAATAGGGACACTGTTTTCAACCATGGCAAAACAACAAACATTAATTTTAGCTTTTGGTCAAGTATACACATAATCATAACTTTTATGAAATCGGAAATACGTAAATTTAATAGTCATAGAGTTGATAGTTTTGATCGGAGCAACCATACTTTCATGGTGCACGAGATGGTAAATCCAAGAAAAGGTCGACCAATTGGTCATTTCAGTGTAAAACTTCTTAATAATTGGTGCGACTGTGAGAAATATCAAGCTAAACATATGCCTTGTTCACATGTGATAGCAGCGTGTTCTAGCATCAAATATGATTATTAGAGCCTTATACCTGATGCGTACAAGGTGGAAACAATACTAAATGTCTACGACGAAGCGTTCCAACCCATATCAAACAAAGAATATTGACCACAATATAAATGTGTTAAGATGTGTCATAATCTACTAATGTAGATAGTCAAGAAAGATTGTCCAAAAACCAAATATATTAGAACAAAAATGGACACTACAGATGGAGTCCCAAGAAAGTGTGAATCATGTCAAGTATTTGGTCATACTAGGAAACATTGTACAAACGTTGTTGACCCATTTACTTAAAATTGATGTATTTTTTCTTTTAATCTAATATATTTTTATTTTATTATATTAATATAATTTTATTATTATTATTATTATTATTATTAAAATTAATAATATTATTGAAATTATTATTATTATTAAAATTATTAAAATTATTAAGTATATTATTATTATTATTTATTAATATATTTTATTTTATTAATAGTATTTTGAATTTTTAAATATTTTAATTATTTATAATTTATTAAATAATAATAAATAGAATTAATAATAAATAAAATTATTTATTAAATAGCAAAAAAAATATACAAGTAAAAGGTCACATCTCCAAAATGCAATCATATATTAAAAATAAATTTTTTTATCTTCACATCGTCACATTTTGATGTTGCGATCAATAATTAAAA
>JBBPBT010001185.1:1639872-1658714 GCA_037974875.1 Cicer bijugum
ATATATATCTCGAGTAAGTTTTTAGTTTTTATAATTATAATATTTTATTTTTAATTTCTATAAAAAGATTTCTGAATTTTTTATTTTTTGGTTTCCAAATATTTTTTATTTTATTTAATAGAAAGCGACCAAAACTTTACATGGAAAATTAATTTTTTTAATTCATTCGTTTCTTTGTCTTTGTCTCTTTAAAACATGTTTATTCATTGATTGGGATTGCGTTAATCTTTCAAAAAAAATAGTTACAAAAAAAATAATAAAACCGAAAAATCAAATTAAATTATTGAACTCAATCAATTAAGTTGAAAATTAGTGAAACTATAAAAAATTAGAAACTTCTAAATCAATTTTACCTAATCTAAATAAAATATAAATTTCTTAATATTATAGACTTTACTGAAGACCAAGAAGAAAAAATATCAACACTTTAAATAACATAATCTAATCATTATAAAATCTATATATTAAAAATAACATAATTCCAAAGAGTCTGCGTCACTAGGTGTTATTTGGGTCCAAACTACATCACTAGGTTGTGTATATAGCTTATTGAGTTATTTTTCTGAGCTTTAAATTGGGCTGGGCCAGGCTCATGTAGTTGTTATCAAGCTGGGTTCTAAATGGTCCTCCTTAGAAATTGTGTGATCATTGATCAATTACTTCTTCCCTTTCATTTTGACTAAAACGTTTGTTCTATATTGGATAGAAGAAAGAAAAAAAGTACACCTCTTTAATTGAGTGGAACTTCCAATTAAGTTCATCTGATTGGTAAATTGTCGGTGTTACTATTTTTTTTTTTTTTGACAAAAAGTTAGTTGTTACAATTTTTTTTAATATATAAATGATAATAACTTAGTAGTTATCTTGGTTTTTCATATTTGAATTCAAATCTTGTTTTTATTTTTATTTTTAAATTTCTTGTTGTCTTTTAAGTCGGTCGCTACTATTTTAAGTCATAGTAATGACAACAGAAAATTAAATAAATTAAAAAAATAGTTTAAACACTTTCCTAAATTAAAAGTTATTTTAGTAGAAATATATTTGGTTTCAAAGAAAGGAATGAAGGAATTTTTGTTTTTTTTTTTTGTGTTTAGTTCAAGGAATAATTTTACTCCCCTCCCCTTTCTTTAGGTTGTTTTTTGCACTCTCCTCCTTTATCATATACATAAATGCACATTCTACTGTTTCGAAGTACCCTTTTCGAAATTCAATTCCAAAACCCACTCACAAACTTGTAGATTCAGAAATTTGATCCCAGAGAGTTCCGTAAATTAAATTCTAATATGCTCAATTTATTCCAAAGCTGTTTTGTGGCCTAACCATGAGTCGCACTCCTATCCCCTTCAAGGGAGACATTTTATTCCAAAACTGTTTCATCCAGAACAAACATGACTCCAAGTTCTCATCACACAGTATATCAGCCCAAAAGGATCTATGAAATTCCATGAAACTAAGTACTTCAATAGCATTTTATTTCACAAATTAAATATTCAGAATGCATATCTATGTGGTTTGAAAACAAGTTCTACAAAGTTAAAAAAAAAATAAAAAAAAAAAATAAAAAAAAAAACCTAAATTTGCAAACCCATCATCATAATCGGATTCGTGCAAAAAGCGACACCTTTTGATATCAACCCTTTCACCAAATGCAATATTCATGAAAAATATGAAAACACATAATCATAAGGCCATACATGAAATGGTTTAGCCATCGATAGATTCAAAAACTAAGAATATCTTTGAATTTGACAAATTCAGAAACTAAACAAATACTATCCTGCCCATCATTTAGAATTAAACATCAACAAAAGTATATCATAGATTCAAATCACAATTGAAGTAACCAAATGGAGATCTCACGCCATTATCTTGGCGGACCTAACGAAAAGACTGTCCACAACTTTCCCAACATTAGAAATGGTTTCTAATGTTGCCGGATATATAGCATCGGTCTTAGGGTCATCAAATATGACAAGGCATCCAGCACCCTGATCCAGAGTACCCGCAAACTTCTTGTCCAAAATCATCTGAGACATCTTCCGCTCCACATGATCCATGGGAAGCTCAATGAGTTCAGCAATATGTGCAATCTCAACCCTTGAAAATGGCTCAATCAATCTGCAAAGATTCTGCTCAAGAAGGGTATCATAAAGGGATGACAAGTGCCTGTGAACAATTGGATCTTCCTCCAACTGCGCCTTGAAGTCTCGCAAAGCAGTTTCAAATAATTTTAGGGATCTTTTAGAATGAGCATCTGCAACAGCTTTCATTGCATCCAAGTCGGGACCAACATATTGGAGGCCTGCTTTAGAGGATATGATTCCAGCTACATCGTCTGCTTGACTCACCATGATTTTACACAACAACATGTATTTTAGGCTAAAGACAGCTTTGGGATCTTCAAGAGCATTGAAAGACTCAAAAGCTTCAAAGAAATAACTATATGCAGTTTTGTAATCCTTCTCTTCAGCATGGAGAATCCCACTCTGCAAATCTATCGCACCTTGTTGAGCTGGTGGAACATAAATAGCATTTGCAGCAGTTCTTGCAGCTGTTAGTGCAGCTTTTGCCTTGGGAAAATTTCTTAAGGAGAAGTGTAGCTTGCTTTCAAGCAAGTCTATGTCTACAAGTAGGAGTTTGTCATCTAACCTTCTAACCTCTTTGACCAAGCCATTAAGTAGAGTCAAAGCTTGTGAATATTCCTTAGTTTCCATCAAAAGAGTAGCAAGCCTTGCCTCAACTCGCTGCCTAAGAAAGGTACGTTTTTCATCGCGAGTCCATTGCACCATTTCTTTGCAGAGTGAAATTTGTAAATCAGACGTCCCTGGTATTTTAGCAACAGAATCAATTATTACCCTCACAATCTTTGCAGTTTTTGCCTTAGGAATCAACGAAAAGAAGGGCCTCAATTGAGTGAGAAGGCTACGCAGATCCTCTGCTCTATTCTCTTGCCTGAGAAGGTCGGTGAGGTTTGTGATGGCTTGCTCTTTCATGCGCAGAGCTTCTGGAGAAGATGAAGGATCACCAAGCACACGATAAAGAATGGAAATGGCCTCAGATGGATCTTTAGCCTCCAATGCCTGAGCAATGGACTCTGTTGTGGCAGGAAGAAAAGAAGACATGGCTTCAGCTAGGACAAAGTTCTGCAAGAAAATACATTTTATCAATAGCAAGAAACCTGAAAATATTAAAAGTAAACTTCACAGCTTTACATTGGTTTAATACTTGTAATGAAGAAAAGTACAAAAAGTAAGCTGATATAAACTTGAAATAGAAATTGCAAAGGGTATACAGCACTAAGCCACAACAGTTTCATATCATTCTACAAGTATTATATGGTATACAACACTCGCAATAACAATTTCATATCATATAAACTACTCCTGAGTTTTTAGTAAAATATCATACCATTAGTATTCCTATCAAATACTCAAATCTCAAATAGGCTCAGCTCAACCATGCCATGGAGTCAAGAAAAAATAACTCAAAATTTTGAAAAGGGCATTAAGACTAGGAGCAAACAAGAACAAAAAGTTGAAAACAGTATCTAGTAAGCTATACAAAATTTCAAAAATCTTCAATTATCCAGGAAAATTCTTGTTTGATAATGATAGATAGAGCATTCAAACATTTTGTCGGAATGCAAATTAATTATAAGAAGAGGTGGTAATTTCAATTTCTGTAGGTGGCAATATGTATAAGTTGCTATGCTAAAACCGAAAAACAATCACATGATGATGAAACAAATAATTGCTTCAATAAAGAATGGAAGTGGTATAAAGAATGATGTGGGACCAAACAAAAACATAAACAGAACTCTAACACTACAAAAGAACGCGAAATTAGACCAGAAAAAGCTGAAACTAATACTGGAATAATAATAGTAATAAATCTTCTGGAGGCTTTGACTTAAACACCGTATATATACATTCATAATTACAAGCTAGTACAATTTAAAACATTGGCAACCATGACTGCTATGAATTTCAACCATGAATAAACCAAAAAAACTCAATTCAAACATAACAAAAAAAAAAAAGTCAATTAATTAGCATAATACATTCATAATTAACATAGGCTTACAGCATAGACATGATCAGAATTTGACAATGGAAAGGAAATTGACTAAAATCACTTAAATATAACATGGAGAGCATTGATGTGAGGAAAAACAAGTATAACTTAACTTTAAAAGGCAATACACAACACTTCTCAACCAGATAAGATATCAGAGAATGAAAAACTTTAGAAAAACAATAAATTGCAGAAGAGACCAAGGAAATTCCTACTCCAACTTAAGCATCCATACCACCTTAACACCCTATCGGTAACTTGGTTAGATTTATAGAAACCTTCAACAGTAGTATCCCTCCTTTAATTTTTTCTCGCCTTCCGTAGACAGTTGGCCAAGAAAAGAAAAGAAAACCAACCAAACAAGCACTAACAAGTACTACCTAATATTCTATAGCATTCCTCTTCAAACATCTAATTGAGAAGGTAAAAATCAAATCTCAAAAAACTCCAAAAGCTATGCTAGAATGACTAATGCCCTGTTTGGATAAACAATTTATTCAACAGCTTATAGCATAAACACTTATGTATAAACTATTTTTATAACACAAGGTCAAATAAAGTCAAATTGTTTTTATAAAATTGTTTTCATAAGCTATCCTAAATAGGTTTTTCAAAATTATCTAAAAACAGCTTAGGGAGACTCAGAAGTGATACATCAGTAAATAAGTTCAAATAAGTCAATCCAAACAGCCGGCTTGGCCTTATTTGGATAATCAATACACACAAAATTCATTGATTTGAAATATGAATCCCCACCACAAGAACTAAATCATCAATGTTGTCAAGATCGCAAATTGATGTTAATAAGATCGCAAATTTCGACGAATATTCGGTTAATTTCTTTCAACCCACTCAAACAAATAAAATAAAACTTAGTTTCCCTAATTTCATTTTATCTAGAAATTCAATTTATGATATTTCTTTAGTCCCTATTTATATAACAATAGGGGTAGAAACAAAACCCTAAGAAGCAGAAAAGGAAAAATGTAAAATAAAGAAAGCAAGACATACTTGGAGTGAGTCGTTTCTCACGATCCTGTCGAGCAAACCAAAGGGTTTGGTGTTGAGATGCAGAAAGAGAGAGTGAAATTGAAAGTGAATAACAATTAATTCATTATTATTACTTGTTTCTCACGAATATTACTTTGCTCTTCTCTATTATTTTCGTCCTGGGCCCTTTTTAATTTTTTATGTTTTGGGCTTAGTTTTTGCACCCTCTTTTTTCTTATAATCATCCACTTCTAACATGTTATTTACTTATTTTTTAAGTTTGCTTTGATATTTGTTAATTTGTTAGTATAGTTAAAAGACTTATTTTATATGATTTTATTATATAGTAGTACCACTACTTTAAGATGATTCTTAATAACAATTTATGAATTATATATAAGATGATTTATTTTAATTGATAAAAAAATCAGTAGTGTCAAATTTATATTTTTATTTGGAACTATATTTTTCTTCACTAATTATATTATGTGGTTTTACTATTTTATTTTACTTGTATACGTTATGTTGGAAATGCATCTGATTATGAGATGATTAATTATTTTAACTAAATATTTTAGTAAATTTTTATTAGAATTATTTATAAAAAAAAAAAAGAGAGAAAATGTTCATATAAATTATTTTAGTAAATATGCCTGACATTATTTACTTTTTAGAAAAGAAATAAACTAACAAAAGAAAAGACGTGATAGAATGAGCTTGGCCAATCGTGATTAAATTATAAGAAAAGTTAATAATATACTAATAATGTATATTTTATAACATATTTTATTTGATCGGTTAAAATTAACATAAATTTTATTAATTTATATAAATTTTATATAAATTAATAAAATTCATATTATTTTTTAGTAATCAAATAAAATATATTAAAAAATATATGTTAAAGAATTTTAGCATTGTTCTTAAATTAAAAGGAATTAGATATACCTAACTTAAATGAAACAAGAATGGTGATAAATTATGAGCAATAGCGTCGCAGAGTGTGATAAAATTTTTAAAAGAGTGAGAATAGTGACGGCACAAAGAAGAAAAACACAGAAAACTTTTGGTAACAGGTAGTTCTACAAATTTTATTCTCTAATCTTGTTTAAATTTCAGTACGTTATTTTTATGTTTCAACTGAATTTATTTATTTCTTAACAATAATTTTCTTTTCTTTTTGAATAAATTTGATATAGTCTTAGAGCATCTCTAACGGTGAATGGGTTTTTTAGATGGGGTCATTGTGCCACATCATCTTGAAGTAATTTATTCATTTTTTACTCCAACGGTTAACTCAACATGATTCAAGTTCTATTATGTCACATCACCCTAAATCAACTCATTTATTTTGTACGGTTTAACTTCTAAAAAATTATATTATATTCTATTACTTTAATTTATATATTAATATTTAATTTGTATTTAATTTTATTATAACTTAAAATATTAATTTAAATATTTTAATTAATATTATTATACATTATTTTAATTTTAATTTAAAATAAAAATAAAATTTTAATTTAAAATAAAAATAAAAATAAAAAATAAAATAAAATTGAACTTAAAATAAAAAAGTACCGTTAATAAAAATTTTAATAAAATTCTGTAACAAAAATTATAAAGAAAAAGTATTAGTAACAAATTGTTCTTATTAATGAGCTAACAATTGTAATTAAAGGGAAAAAAAAAAGGCTAACGGTGGTATATTAACTAAAAAAGCTAATGGTTACAAAATTATTATTATTTAATAAATTAAAAAGAAGTTAACTGCTATAAATCAATAAAAAATAATAAATTTATTATTATTAATAAATTAATAAAAGTTAACTGCTATAAAACACTGTTCCTTCCTGATAGTACCGTGATGACATCTTGACACAACTCCAACAGAGACCCACAAAAAACTAGAAATTAAGTAATTACACGTTGGTGGACGAACTCATTTTACTTCCCGTTGGAGATACTCTTAATTTAAAATATTAGTTAATTGCCAATTTAAAATATTGTTTTTGATAATAAAATAAACTTGTATGCCATCGAAACAAGCCTTGGTTTCTCCTCGACAGTTGGATTATTGTCTCGTGCGTCCTCCCCGAAAGCCACTAGATGGAGTTAATAAACTTTATTATGTTGCTGATGTGATTGTGGCTGCATTAACTAACCTCTTTGAGTGGAATGGGTTTCTAAATTTTAAAAGGTAAATTGGCACGTTGGATGTTTGATGGAATGCCCATGTGGTGCTCAACCGATGATTGTAACCTCTACGCGCTTCTTTTGTCTCTTAACCGAACATTTAAAATTTGACATTATCGACATTACTTATAGTCGAAATATATTTGTATTAGGA
The DNA here is from genome assembly GCA_037974875.1 of Cicer bijugum. Classification (NCBI taxonomy): domain Eukaryota; kingdom Viridiplantae; phylum Streptophyta; class Magnoliopsida; order Fabales; family Fabaceae; genus Cicer; species Cicer bijugum. The sequence continues at coordinate 1,647,287 of JBBPBT010001185.1, forward strand.
GTCAATTTGATTTGTACCTGAATAAAAATAAAAATAAAACTTAATTGCACTTTTGGTTCCCTATTATAGGTGAAAATTGAAAGTAGTCCCTGCATTTTATTTCTCTCCAGTTTTAGTTCCAAACAGAATTTCAAGCCAAATCATGATAAATTGTCATTTTTTTAATAACGTGTCAATAAAAAGGTGACGCGACAGACGTTTATGTGAAATAAACTTATTATTATATTATTTCTGATTAAAAAATATAATTTATATTTTCAAAAATTATTTTAATAATTATAATAATATTTTTAAAAATATAATTAAATTGTTAAAATTAAATTAAATTAAAATTAAATGAAAAACATGTTTGAACCTAAAGCCCCAAATCGTATAAACAAGGTTAAACCCTAAAGACCCAAATCGTTTTCGTTTTCGTCAAGCCCCAAATCGTGTTCGTGTTCATCAGTTTCGTTCATTTCTACACTGAGTTCTGAGTTCTGTTCGTGTTCACATAGGAAAGAAGATAGGAAATCGTGTTCGTGTTCATCTCTACACTGAGTTATGTTCGTGTTCTTTCAAAATGTATTAACTGTTATGAAAATTGTGATTGATTCAGTTTATATAGTTTCAAAAAAACTTCAGACAAATCGATTTCCCAATCGATTTATTAATGTGTATAACCAGCTTAATCGATTGCCTAATCGATTATCGCGTTTTCTTGTTTTTCTTGAGTCTTGAAATATATGAACTAATTGATTTCCTAATCGATTCTTTTAATGCATATATCAGAAACTGATACTCAGTTTATATCAGAATCGATTGACTAATCGATTATACTTGTTTTGTTCAAACAACGAGATCAAAACAATCGATTACTCAGTCGACTCCCTTTCATTGACATAATCGATTTGACAACGGGCTAAATTATCCCTGTAACTCAGACATTTACTCCAATCTTGCCAATCGACTTGACTTGTCCTAGTAACTCAGATATTTAGTTCAAATCGATGTGCCAATCGATTATGCAATATGTTTTTGATAAATGATGAACTAAGTCATTCATGCAATCGATTAATTAATCGATTAGTGCAAAATTAGTAGCTTAAGAAAAATATAATAAATTGATTGTCCAATCGATTTCTTTAATCACAAAACACAAAGAACACATAAACATTCTCTTCTTCTAATTCTCAAATGAGAATTGTTGCTTGTAGAATACGAATGAGAAGACATTCTTTTCCCAAAAAAACACAAAGAACAAACGAAAAAGAAACAAAACAGAGAACACATAACAAACAACGAAATACAAAGGACGATGACGAAACAGAGACGAAACAGAGACGAAACTGAGAACACGAACACGAAACAGAGATCATGAACACGAAGACGAAATCAGAATCAGATGATGATGAAGAAAACGAAAATGGTCGATTTTGATGAACACGAACACGATTTGGGGCTTTTGACGAAAACGAAAACGATTTGGGTCTTTAGGGTTCAACCTTGTTCATATGATTTGGGGCTTTAAGGTTCTGCACATGTTTTTCATTTAATTTTAATTTAATTTAATTTTAACAATTTAATTATATTTTTAAAAATATTATTACAATTATTAAAATAATTTTTGAAAATATAAATTATATTTTTTAATAAGAAATAATATAATAATAAGTTTATTTCACGTAAGCGTCTGCCACGTCACCTTTTTATTGACACATCATTAAAAAAATGACAACCTATCATGATTTGGCCTGAAATTCTGTTTGGGGGGCTAAAACTGGAACAAACAAAATGAAGGGACTACTTTCAATTTTCACCTATAATATGGGGACCAAAAGTGCAATTAAACAAAAAAAAAGAGAAAAAAAATCCGTAGATTCTCTTATCTTGATTGTCATTGATATGAGATGAGATTTTATTTAATTTGAAATTAGGTTTTAATATTGATTTAATTGTATTTATTTGATTTCCAATCACCGTATATTTTTTATATTTATGTCTTGTGTAACACCCCGTTTTTTAAAGCAAGGATGTATTTTTTTTTCAAAAGAAATTAAAATACAACAGAGAAATAAATAAGGTAAAACCTTTAGATAAACAATTTAGTCATTATAATTTACAAACAGCGGAAAAGTTTTCCAAAATATAACTCCAAAGCATGTCATGATGTCAACATTAGTACATGTACATCCATACAACTTGACATAAAGGTAGCCCAAAAGAAAGACATATGTGTCCTGAGTGACAACCTAGTCTGATCATTCTATACATAACAAAAAAACTATACGCCTTGAGTAATCTCCACGCGCCCCGTGAGATTCTCCTAACGTAGCTCCAATCAAGCACTCCCATCCACATTCCCATCCAGAGGGTACGAACCGGTAGGATCATCCTGATTCTCATCTGAGGGCAAAGCCCAGATTCCCACAATAGTTGTAAAGGGTCACCAACCAAAATTAACAGTTAACACATAACATTTAAGCTTTTTAATGCACAAATAACATTTTCAATTTATCATACATCTTAGAAGGGTTTTCCACATGCAAAAAGTTCATATAATGTTTACCAAATGAAATCAAAATAAAGTTCTCAATCCATCAAGTAATACATAACTGACCAAAACATTGATAAATCAGTTGAGCAATCGATTATCTAACTCAAAATAAGAATTTTTACTAAGCCAATCGATTTCCAAATCGATTTCCTGAAGGTTTTTAGTGAAATTTGAACTCTGGGCTTAATTCAATCGATTGGGAAATCGATTGAATGAATAACTGAGCCCCTGTGTTAATGCCAATCAATTTCCAAATCGATTTTGTCAGTTTTGCTGAGTTCCTGTATGGCCAAATCGATTTCCAAATCAATTTCTTAAATGATTTTGAAAAACAGATTACAAAATCGATTGGCAAATCGATTTTGTCAAATTAGAGAAGTCCTTGTAACTCATCAAATCGATTGGGAAATCGATTTCCCTGCATATTCTTCCAAAAATACATAAACTAACTCAATCACATTCATACACAACTCCAAATCTTAACACTTAGCAATTCCCACACATTCACCACGACATTATGAGCTTCGAAATCGTTTTGCAATCAAACATGCTATCACACAATTCCAAAACATAACTCTTAATAAATCAACATAATCACAATGACATCTCAAGTTCAAACACTCAATCATAAACTTGAATCAAACACACTTACACACAATCTGTTCCAAAACATAGCACTTAGTAATATCATCACAATCATAAATTTGAATCAAACACACTTACACATAATTTCAAAACATAACACTTAGCAAAATCAATACAATCATAAATTTGAATCAAACACGACTCATGTGCCAAACACCCTAATGCAATGCATATATGCCAAAATGCATGGACTCGGAATTCCAAACCAAAACCCTCCTCGAAGGGCCGTAAATCATAATTGTACCGCCTATCGCAGGCCAAAGTACCAATTATCGAGGTGCCACATATCACGGGTCTGCACGATTTACTAAAAAGCGTAAATCATAAACGTACTGCCTATCACGGGCCCATATCGTTTACCAAGGTGCCACCTATCATAGGTCTGCACGGTTTACTAAAAGAACATAAATTGTAAATGTACCGCCTATCACAAGCCAAAGTACTATTTACCAAGGTGCCACCTATAACGAGTCTGCACAATTTACAAAAAACCGTAAATCGTAAAAGTACCGCCTATCACGGGCCAAAGTACTATTTACCAAGGTGCCACCTATCACGGGTCTGCACAATTTACAAAAACGTAAATCATAAATGTACCGCCTATCACAGGCCAAAGTACTATTTATCAAGGTGCCACCTATCACGGGTCTGCACGATTTACAAAAAGCATGAAAATGCATGAGCGTATACTGACTCCATTCACAACAATCGTTAAACAAATGCAGTTATTAAAAGATTCCCCATTTTTAACACTCATTTGACTTAAACGATTTTCACGCCAAACATTAAGCAAACAAACATATTAAGAGATTCCCCATTCTTAATATACTTTTGACTTAAACGATTTCCACAACAAAACATTCAGTAAACAAGACATTAAGAGATTCCCCATTCTCAATACTCATTTAATCTAAAAAAGATTTTCAAAAACAAACATTAAGTAAACGAGACATTAAGAGATTCCCCATTCTTAATTCTCATTTAACTTAAAAGATTTTCCAAAACAAACATTAAGTAACCAAGACATTAAGAGATTCCCCATTCTTAACGCCCAGTTAACTTAAATGATTTTCAGTACAACATTAAGTAACCAAGACATTAAGAGATTCCCCATTCTTAACGCCCAATTAACTTAAACGATTTTCAAAAACTCACACTAAGTAAACGAGACATTAAGAGATTCTCCATTCTTAATACTCATTTAACTTAATGGTTTTCAAATTCCAAACAAATCGAACTCAAACAGATTATTAAATTCAAACCACGATTCACACCAAATCACATCAATCAACAAATATCAAGTATGAACACACCGAGTACGATGAACACAAATCAACGCAATCATAACGCTCAAATACATCAAATTTCATTTACTCAGAATTATACATAAATGAGTTAAATTCATTTTCTCCAATTCAGTACACCAACCCTAATCAAATTCTTTTCCACACAACCACATATAAGTCCCTAAATGCAAGCTAAAAGTTTGGAAGGAGCCCTTACCTTAACGTTAGCTTTAACGTCGATTTACGACACCACGATCAATTCCGATAAAAACTTTGCTTGCGACTTCGCTTCCAAAGTTAGCTCACTAGCACCGTAGTGTAGTGGTGAGCAACTTTCCCTTCTATCCCTTCGCGAAACGAAGCTTGGATCCAGAAGAAACAGCGAGGTTTGTGTCTGACCGTTTTGAAATCCCGAAACCGTTTTTCTTCGTTTTCAGATCAAAGAGGAAGGGTGAAGTTGAGAAATCCTTGTCCTATCACCCACTATCAATTTCGAACTCAAGGAAGCAAGGAAGAACGAAAATGAATGAAGATGGAGGAAGGAGGAAAAACGCATGCGAGGCAGGGGAGGAAGAAGATGGAATTTTCTGTTTTCTCTCCTTCTCTTTTCCTTTCTTCCTTTTTTCTTTCCTTTCTATTTCTTTTCTTTCCAATTCCTTCCCTTCCTTTTCTATATATATATATATATATATATATATTAATTATAATTAACAAATATCTCAAAATCTTTAGATATTTATTAAATTACCCTTTCACCCATAACACATTAAATTCTTTGTAAAAGATTCACCGCAGTTAATTTAATTTATTTATCGACGAGTAATTCTAATCGGGCATTAAAATATCTTTTTGATCATATAAACTCCAAAATATTAATAACTTGGCTAAAAAGCCCATGAGTTCAATATCAAAATCCATTAAAATACATAAGGTATAATTTAAAATTACGAGTCTTACATCTTGTTACACATTAATACATTAAATTTTCTTTTAAACGAAAGGAGACTATTCAAACACTATTGTTTTCAATTTTGTTGTATTCCAATTAAAATTGTCATATATAATGAATTTGCTTTGATTGTAACAAAATAAAATGATACCTTAATAGAGAGAGCGAACTATATACCTTAATAGAGAAAGAGAATTATAGACAGACACTATGCCAAAAATGACATTTTATAGCGCGTCTTTTATAGCGCTTATTAAATACCAGTGCTGTTGTATGATATTTTAAAAATAAGGGAGGATACAACAACACTTTTTTGACAAGCGCTGTAAAAAAAAGCGCTGTAAAAGACTTGTGCTTTCACATAATTAAAGGACCTATTAGAGCGCTTTTTGGAAAAGCGCTGTAAAAGGCTTTTAAAAAAGCGCTGTAAAAAGCGCTGTAATAGAATTTTATATATAATAGAAAATCGCTTCAGTTTCCTCCTTATTACGTTTTAGTGTCCTTCTCCTCTTTATTATCCTTCTCATTGCGAACCCTACTGTCCCTACGAACAATATTGTTAGCCATCTCCATATTTGTTACTATCCCTACGAACATTATTACGTACTCTTCTCATTGCGAACCCTACTCTGTCCTACGAACCGTTCGTTTTTCTGCGCATTCTCTCCGTTCCTTCTTAAACGAAACTGTAACTCTATGAATCCTACATATTTTTTCGCACTCTTCAGGTATTGTATTCAGTTATTCATTTATTTCTTACATATATATATATATAATGTGTTTGTTAATGCTAATAATTACATTTATTTGATAGTGCTTTACAAGTTTTTCGAGCTCAAATGAGTGCTATAGTGTCGAAGCAAAAATCAAATAAATCACATGGATTCCAATAAAGGTTTGAAATATATGCCTTTAAAATTTCATTAACAATCAATGCATAAATATTTATTGACTTATATGTTTTATTTTCCCAAAAAGAGATCTAATTAAAATAAAGGAATGCGGATACTAACAACATGGATTGCGGATACTGTATATTGCGATTTATGAAGGAGATTGTTGATATAATCCCAGAAAGAGATCTAATTGAAATAATGGAATGCACCTATTACAACGCTTTTTTTAGAAAGCGTTGTAAAACTAATACAACAAGCAGCACGTTTTTAGAAGAGATTTACGATGTTTTTTTTTTATTTTAAAGAGCGCTGTTGTATCTTTTTACAACGCTGGATACTACAACGCTTAATTTTTTGAAAAATCGCTGTAAATTGCTTAAAAAAAGCGTTGTAAAATACCATTTTTCGCGTAGTGAGAGGTGATATTTTTGTTTCAGATCTAAATTGGAATTAAACCAATGAAATTTGAACATGTTTAGTTTAAATATCAAATTTTAAATTTTGAATTCGCGAATCCGTATATCCAGTGGCGGATCTTGCACAAAATATTTAGAGGAGCCAGTGAGCGATAAATATTAACTAAAATATTATAATTGAAATTCTTAAAAGTTATATATATTTTTTAGAGTTTCACACAATTAATACATAGTCAATAAATTAAAAAAATTAGAATTTTAATGCTTATAAGTTTTACAATTTTTGTCATATAATTTACACAAATTTTTAGAATTTTACACAATTTAATCAAATAAAACATATCTATTTTACGATTTTCTTCTTTGTCAAAAATTTTCTTCTTATAAAATACATCAATTTTCTTATGTTTAAACATCGTGTCACTTTTAAAAAATACATAAAATAAATTCACAATTAAAAAATAGTATCTCATTATATTATATATCAATTGTTAACATTATATTATATATCAATTGTTAACATGTAAAAATTTATTAATAGGTAGTAGTTGAGTTGTTAACTAAAAATGTTAGAATTTGTTTGTTCTAGTTTATCATTCGATATTAGATAATTTGTCAATAGATAGAGATTGTTATATTAATTTTATTATATTTTATTAGTATAAATTTTAAGAGAGAGAACAAATTGAGTAGACATAAGAGAGGTACATACGTGGAGAGGTTAGAAGATATTTTAATAATTTATCACTATTATTTTGATAACCTATATACAAAATTATAATTTTAAAAAATATAGGGAATGCCGTGTTTCTCAAAACAAAAAAATTGCAATTTATTACTATTATTTTTTTATAATCTATATAAACAAAATAATTTTAAAAAATATACGGGATACCGTGACACCTACCCGCTCCCAAGAAGATCCGTCACTACTTATACCCAATCTACGTATATTACATTTTATTTTTATTTTATTTTTAACTATTATAGTACCTTTGTATTTTTTATTTTAACTCGACCTCACTCTTTCTTATTCATATATTTTAATATTTATATTTTGAATTGCTGTTTTAATTTTTATTTACAAAGTTTTGAAATATTATTTCACAAATAATGTTAAGAAGAAAACTAAATTTTCAATTGTTATAATAAAATATTCACTACGCCAAAAATGACATTTTATAGCACGTCTTTTATAGCGTTTATTAAATACAAGCACTGTTGTATGATATTTTAAAAATAAAGGAGGATACAACAGCGTTTTTTTGACAAGCGCGATAAAAAAAGCGCTGTAAAAGACTTGCGCTTTCACATAATTAAATGACCTATTAGAGCGCTTTTTGGAAAAGCGCTGTAATAGGCTTTTAAAAAAAATAAGAAGGTATTTTACAACGCTTTTGGACAAGCGCTTTAAAAAGCCTGTAAAAAAGAACTGTAATAGGCTTTTAAAAAATAAAATAAGGAGGTCTTTTACAGCGTTTTTTAAAAAAACGTTGTAATAGGCTTTTAAAAAATGAAATAAGGAGGTCTTTTATAGCGCTATTTAAAAAAGCGCTGTAATAGGCTTTTAAAAGTAAAATAAGGAGGTCTTTTACAGCGCTCTTTAAAAAAGCGCTGTAATAGGCTTTTAAAAAATAAAATTAGGAGATCTTTTACGACGCTCTTTAAAAAAGCGCTATAATAGGCTTTTAAAAAATAAAATAAGGAGGTATTTTACAGCGCTCTTTAAAAAAGCGCTGTAATAGGCTTTTAAAAAATAAAATATGGAGGTCTTTTACAACGCTCTTTAAAAAAACGCTAAATAGGCTTTTAAAAAATAAAATAAGGAAGTCTTTTACAGCGCTCTTTAAAAAAACGTTGTAATAGGCTTTTAAAAAATAAAATAAGGAGGTCTTTTACAGCGCTCTTTTACAGTGCTCTTTAAAAAAGCGTTGTAATAGGCTTTTAAAAATTAAAATAAGGATGTCTTTTACAGCACTCTTTAAAAAAGCGCTATAATAGGCTTTTAAGGAGGTCTTTTACAGCGCTCTTTTAAAAAGCGCTGTAATAGGATTATATATAACAGTAAATTGCTTCAGTTTCCTCTTTATTACATAAACTTCACTACTCTTCAGTGTCTTTCTCCTCTTCATTATCCTTCTCATTGCGAACCATACTGTCCCTATGAACAATATTGTTAACCATCTCCATTGCAAATCATTTCCATATTTGTTACTATCCCTACGAACATTATTACGTACTCTTCTCATTGCGAACCCTACTCTGTCCTACCAACCGTTCGTATTTCTGCTCATTCTTGCCGTTCCTTCTTAAACAAAACCGTAACCCTATGAACCCTACATATTTCTTCGCACTCTTCAGGTATTGTATTCATTTATTCATTTATTTCTTACACACACACACAGATATATATATATATATATATATATATATAATGTATTTGTTAATGCTAATAATCACATTTATTTGATAGTGCTTTACAAGTTTTCCGAGCTCAAATGGGTACTACAGTGTTGAAGCAAAAATCAAATAAATCAAATGGATTTCAATAAAGGTTTGAAACATATGCCTTTAAAATTTCATTAACAATCAATGCACAAATATTTATTGTCTTATATGTTTTATTTTATAGTGCTCTCGTCAAACTAACAACATGGACTACGGATACTGTATATTGCGATTTATGAAGGAGATTGTTGATATAATCCCAGAAAGAGATCTAATTGAAATAAAGGAATGCACCTATTACAACGCTTTTTTTAAAAAGCGCAGTAAAACTAATACAACTAGCAGAACGTTTTTAGAAGAGATTTACAACGTTTTTTTTTTTATTTTTTTTATTTTAAAGAGCGCTGTTGTATCTTTTTACAGCGCTGGATACTACAGCGCTTAAATGACTTAAAAAAAAGGCTATAAAATACTATTTTTCGCGTAGTGATTATCACATGTTTAATCCAATCCAAATCAACTCATCATAAATCGATTTAATTGGGTTTGAATTGTATCTAAAAAAGTGAGTAAATCCAATCCAACCTAATTCATATATTTTTTTTTTATCAATTTAGACAACATATTCAGTCAAATCTAAACCATACCAACCCGCAAACACCTCTAATTATACATCAATATTCTACTGCCATCCAAATTTTTGTCCCATGTGAAACCAAACATAAGCATACTTGATTGTCCAAATTCGATTGCAGTAAGCCATTACCAACACGTTACACGCTAGACAATCAGTTAATTAGGCTTGAAACTCACTGCCAAACAATTAGTAATTACGTAAGGTTTGATTATATTACCCATACTATTGTGTTTTTTTTATTTTAGTAAATTTAAAAGTGTTAGAACTCATGTTTCATAACTATATTTTTTTATATAGCTAGAACTATACTCTATTTTCATTCATTAGCCAAGTCAGGAATGAACGTAATTTTCGCCAAGTCAGGAATGAACGTAATTTTGTGCACGAGGTCATAAACTACAAATAACCGGTCAGAATTTTGAAATTAGACTTGAAATATATTAAAGGAAAAAAAAAATTCATGGTATATATTCAACGACACACTTATTATCTCGCTGATATTCGTTACTAATTAAAAATTGGCTTCTCTGTTTTTTTTTATTTTTTTATTTTTTTATCTTTTGATTTTTATGTGAAATAAATTATGATAATTCAAAATTTGACTAATAGATAAATAAAGTTTAATAAAGATTATCTCAAATATGATTCAAATTTAGAATCTCTTGAATACTTTATTTATCATTAACTGAAACTCATGAATAAATTCAATTCAACTAATTAGTATTGATTTTCTCTATTTGATACGTTCAAAAATAAGATGAATAAAATATATTGCTAAAAGAAATTGAGATAAATTAAAAACAAAAGATATTATATGAAATATGTTTACTAAGTATTTTGAAACAAAAGGAGAAGGAAAGAAAAGTGTTGGCCCACACTAAAATTATATTGCATAAAACTAGTACAAGTACAATAAAGCAAAATGACATTGATACAAATTAATATAATCAAAACAAATAATTAGGTCTTTTTGCTAATGAAAAAAGAATTAGATATTGTAATCCACTTGTGATCCATTACTAAATTAAACTAATAGCATGCTCAATATTAATGTATTAGATCACTCAGTCAATCATAAGCGCCAATATTGTTTAGCTTTGACGCTTGAGAGTTGTGTTTGGTGTTAATTTATTGGACTAGTTGGTTAATCTTAAATGTCTATGTTATTTGATCTTTATAATAGATCCAACCCTAATTCTAAAACTACTATATACGCTGAAGAATAAGAAAACTTGTATTGAACAGATTACTCTAAATACTAGTTAGTTGCCAATAAGATTTTCTCAACCTTTAAAATTCAAGTGACTTAGACCTTGTGTTCTTTCACAAAACATAGTGCAATAGTACAATCTCTTGCGATATTTCGCTTGCAAGTGCAATAAACTTTTTCATTTTTCCTTTTTTTGCTTAAATGGAAATTTACATATTTCCACATCAAATAATCACTATCATCTTACCACTTTAGCATATATAATGGAAATCATTGGATTAAGATAATTTTAATTTCTTAAAGATTTTGACTTAGAAAAATCAATCACAAGAAGAAAAAAGACACACACAACATCTTTTTATGTTACAATGGACATCTCATACATTTTATATTATTAAAATGCAA
>JBBPBT010001185.1:1665420-1693697 GCA_037974875.1 Cicer bijugum
AAAATAAAAACCGCAATTTTTGGAATTACAAAATTAATAATTTCTTTTATAGAAATTAAAAATAAAAAAAATTGAAATTTTATATGGATTAAAAACTAATTTAACCCTAAAAAAACATTGTTGTTGAATTAAGATTTTTAAAAGAAAAAAAATTGTTAAAATTAAAGATATATTTACTTTGTGAGAACATTTTTTAGTTTCATTTTTTGAAATTTATGTTAATTTTAATTGTAAACAATAGCCATCTTTGCACTCTTGCTCTTTATCTTTTAATTTGTCTTGTATAAGACATGATAAATATTTTCTAAGAGGGTTAGTTAAAAAATCTTTTAACTTGTTCTATTATGACTTAGTCTTGTAGTGGTTGCATTCTTCAACAATTTGATGTAATAAGTAAAAAGGTTGAGAATACTTGAATGCATTTAGTTTGACTAATAGTTGTTTAGTGAAAGTGTAATTCAATTGGTGAATTAGTGGATTTAATCCTTTTGAATGGACTAGATGTAACTACCGTGTTGGCGGTAAACCAAGATAAATCGACTTTATCATTATGTTTTTATTTGATTTGATTTTGTTTTTATCATTTTATGTTAAAACCATTTAAAAAAAATACAAAATTCGAACTCCTATTTCTTGTGTTTCTCATTCTACAACATCATCATCAATGCATGCATTAACTTCATCTTCAACTTCGATCTCCTCCGAACTATCTCATTCGTCTTTTTTTGAGACTAAAAAACCCATAGTCGCCTAATAAGAATCTTCATCCAAATTTCCCAATGAGTCATCTTCTTTAACCTCCTTACTTATGACCACCCATTGAAATGGACCATACCAATCTTCCACCAATTTAAGCGAGAAAACTACATACCCAATTGATGTCCATGTTAAAGCACTAGTTAATGACATTGTGATGCTTTAGTCTAATTAACACTCTTCCACAACTCATGTTTTCCCTCCGATGCCTGGGTGGATTTACGTAAAGTTTTGTGACCAATTTGGTTTTCTAACACCTATGATGATATTGTCAACTTTTACCCCAAACATCCTAGGGTCTCAAACACCCACAAATCTAATCTCTAATTATGCTTGTCAACCTTTTGGAGTATGATAACTTATCATACTTCTAAAAAAAACTTAAACATAATTTTTCTCCCATTTATTGGGGAAAATGAATAAGTAATAAAGACCATATATTTTCGTTGTAAGTCACACTCATGGCCCTTAGGCAATATTGTTTTTACTCAAACTAAAATAATAATTTTAAACACCCTAAATAAAATATTACCAACGCAAAACACTAACATAATAATAATAATAATAATAATAATAATAATAATAATAATAATAATAATAATAATGTACTACACAATTTAATTTGTTTTTAAGATAACTTTATTTTTATACTGACATAGACAATTTTGTTTTATTATCAAAGTGAGCCTCAATTATTTTTATTTATTTTTTTTTACAGAAAAGAAAAAACAAAGACCTCCATTATGTATTTGTAACTCAACACCTACTTTATAAAAAGTTGGTCAAAGGAAATACACGAAAAAAGTTTAAGGAAAAAAAGACACTGATCATAAGGATCCATATTTATAATTGAAAAATGATAACCATGTTGCATTCATGAAGTGATATAATAATCCAACATGTTTCGATTTATAAGGAATCTGATTGCATTTTCAGTCATTTTTTGACAAATCATCAATCTTGGAAAATAGGATAGTGGGATATGCATAATGGTTGAGGAGGACAATGTCCTATGGAATCATATAAAATTTCCAAAGCCTTAAAAAGCATGCTTATATTTGTCTTTCCATTTGTATATCTTCACATTACAACTTTTTATCATCAATTGAGTAAAAACAAAAGAAACGTGAGACGTGATCAAATCTATTATTAAAAACAAAAATGCTTAATCGACACATAATTTTTCGTACACCTTTTAATATTTAATTAATTATGTGTAAAAATATAATTAATATATGTAATGAATTATATAGTTAATTTATATCACGTTGAAAACTGTAATTAATAAATGATGTTGTCGAATTTATTATATTTTTTTAATGTAATTTAAATTAATTATTTGTCAATTGAATTATCATATTTTTTTTACGTGATTAATTGGATGTCACGTGAGTGTAAAAAAAATAATTTTCATCTATCGTTATTATAATTAAAAAATTATTTCAATGAAAATTTAAAATGATTTGAGCTGTCCAATCAGCCAAAGTTATTTAATGGGGTGCCATAAGAAGTGGATTTCCAACAATCCTTTGCATTAAGTGGATACATTATGTCCAACTGCATCCACTCTATTCCTAGTGCCCCAAAAGGATGAGACAAATCACAAAATCATCCATTTTAATGCTCTTAATTTACATTACATTCTAAAATTTTAGGTACATTCTCCATTTTAAAAAGTGTTACTTAGTTGAAACCAGCCGCTCCATCATACCTAACATGTACCACTTAACTATAGTTTTAAATTGTAGTTTGCAATCTTAATTACGTATTGCATAAAAATATCGTAGATTTTGAAGTTCTCACAACAACATTGAAAATGTAATTATAACCGCATTGACTGTATTTTCAATATTTTATTGCAATATAAAGATTTACAACGTAATCACAACTTTAAAATAATGCATTTAAGTTGTTTCATCAAAAATGGAAGAGACCATTGAATAAAAGAATATGCCTCTTAAAGGTCATTGGCCTAAATTTAGTTTGTACACACTAAGCTAGCATAAATTGAAATGTCATTGATAAACAAATTGTTAACCAAATCTTAACGTATGTGACACCAAATCAAGGTCATTGCACACCATGCTTTGAAAACAATGGAAATCACTAGCCATATTTGTAACACTATATTGAATAAAAATTATTGGCCATCCTTGAAAATATTGGACACAAAAAGTCCTCTTTTTCTATTGAAAGGGGTATTTGGATTCGTTTATATTGTACGACTATAAACAAGACTATTATAAGCCATTTCACTAGAGCTTAAGTGGACATTGATCTTATAGACAATTTTAGAGCATCTCCAACGGTGAATTCAAGATGGGTTCTTTAGATGGGGTCCACTGTGCCACATCATCTTAAAGGAACTCGTTCATTTTTTACTCCAACGATGAACTCCATAAATAGGTTCTACTATGCCACATCACCTGAATCAATTCATTCCTTCTGTACGGTTTAACTTTTAAAAAACCAAAGTATATTTCATAACTTTAATTTATATATTAATATTTTATTTATATTTAATTTTATTATAACTTAAAATATTAATTTAAATATTCTAATTAATATTATTATATATTATTTTAATTTAAAATAAAAATAAAAATTTTAAATTAAAATAAAATAAAATTGTGAAGAAAAAATATGAGTAACAAATTGTTCCTATTAATCAGCTAACAATTGTAATTAAAGGAAAAAAAGGGTAACGGTGGTATATTAACTAAAAAAAAGTTAATGGTTACAAAATTATTATTATTTAATAAATTAAAAAGAAGTTAACGACTATAAATTAATAAAAAATGATAAATTTATTATTATTAATAAATTAATAAAAGTTAACTGCTATGAAGCACCGTTCCTTCCTTTCTGACAGTACCGTGATGACACCTTGGCACAACTCCAACGGTGAACCCACAAAAAACTAGAAGTTAAGTAATTACACGCTGGCGGACGAACTCATTTTACCTCCCGTTGGAAATGCTATTAGAGATCAAATCCTTGTTGAAATTGAAGGGTTTGTTTTCTTTGTACACGTTAGAATATAAATTTTAAGGTTTAAGAATGAGATAATAAACAATTTGATAAAATTTTAGATGTCTTCAAGAAATAACATATCAATATTTCATTTTCTTAAATTCAGACAAATGTCCACTTATGACTAATTTATGAAGGATATCGATGTATTAAAAATAGACTTAGATGAAGTATACTCTATAGTAAAAATAGTATAAAATATTATCATATTCACATAGTTAACTAGCAAATACAAAATTAATTAGAATTATTTATTATTTACACTAACAATAATGATTGAATTGATTATGACAACGAAATAAGTAAATAGTAAGTAATTAAATAACTAACAAAAATTGATAAATGTAGATATGGTTATATGGGACTTCACATTTGTGAGAATTAATTATAGTAAAATTTATCGACAATAATAAAATTACGTCACAAAACTATTTTTTTTCAATATATTTTTTCTCTGGTTGATAGTTACTACCAAGCTATAACCTTCTCCATTCATAAGAGTGGTTTGACTTGTTCTTCTAGGCAGTTTATGTTTCTCCTATTTTCAGTACCCGTCAATTGTTGTGGGACCATCTTAGACACCTCCATATAACAATATCTCAGGGCCTTGGATGATTACTGGGACTTTTAATTTGAATAGAATCATTGATTCAACAATATGATCTTTGATTGTACCTTGTCAGATTTAATTGCTATTGGTGGTCTCTTCAGTTGGAGGAACAACGGTTGACATGGTATGCACGTTATAAAAAAGTTGGACAAATGTTTGGCTAATAATGATTTACGAGGACATAGAAAGTATAACTAAGAAATGAAGGATAGAGAATATTTAAGTTCTTGGTACTCCAATGATAAGAGGCAAATGAGACTCTAAATAACTTGATAATCACTATATTTGAAGTAAGTCCAACTCATGAAAAATTGAACCCCGAGATAGTAAATTGTTTAACCTAAATTAAAGAAGTTAAAGAATGAAGGTTGCATCTATGAGATCAAATTTTAATATTAGTTTTAATTAAAAGTAGTACACTTAATTAGTAATAATATTTGTGTCTAATTTTAAAAACATGAGTAGGATCAAATTTAGATAACTTGTAAGATGGTGCCACTATAAAAGACAAACTCCTAGCTATACAAAGAGATTTTTGAACATATTGTTCTAGAGTTCTTGAAATAATACACTTTGAACTTATGAAAGTTGTTAATCCTTATGGTGTTCTTTTCGATTTATCAATCCCTTAGATTGTGGCGCCACTCACTCGTTTGTTGAGTTATAACTTTTAGTTTCTTTCACATCAAACCCTATTACATAAATTTTACCAATTTTCGTGTTCAATAACCTGCAATCATATCTCGAGTTCTACATACTCTTTATCGGTGATGCAACGACCTAACTTGCATTTCGGAATGTCTTCTTTCACCTCATTTTAGAATCACTCATTTCTAACTTTCATAGCTTTGGTTATTGCGTTTTCCAGCGAAATGTGTAAGTTTGTAGCCTAGAACAATCCTAAAGGTTAATCATGACAAAGAGGATCATATCATTTGGTACTAGAGCTTGTCTCTAGGTTTGGAATTGAGTAAAATTCCGTTTATGCATTTTCTTTGTGAAACATAAATTGCTAGTTGTGTTGTTTTTTGTTTGAATTTTTGTCCTTACTTAATTTAAGTGTTGATGATACTTGAATAAAATACAAAAAAAAAAAAGTTGTGTTGTTAAAAGTACTGCAAATTACTTGTTTGACAGAATTCCTAAGAGCATCTCCAACGGGGAACTCAATATGAGTTCATTAAATGTGATTCACTGTGTCACCTCATCTTAAATCAACTCATTCAATTTCTACTCTAACGATGAACTAAGAGCTCATTAAATAGGTCCCACTAACGGTTATAAATTTATTATTTATTAATACATTAATAAAAAAAAAGATAACGGTTATAATTTTATCATTATTAAATTATGAAAGTATCGTTCCTTCACGAGGGAACCGTGATGACAACTTGGCACACCTCCAACGATGAACTCGCCAAAAACTGAATTTTATGTAACTACACGTTGGCTGAAAAACTTATTTTGCTACCGTTGGAGATGCTCTAAGAGTATTTTTCAATCACATTATTACTGTTTTGTGTTACTTTACTTTCTTTTAATCAATTTTGATTCAACAATCTTGAGTGTTCTTGTTGATTCAATTAAGAACTTGAAGAGAGAAATTGAGTGGAAAAAGACAAGAGAGATGCATTATAGATAAAGCCTAAATTGTGTGAAACTTGAGTGAGCAATTCAAGAGTGTAAACACGTGAGTTGTGTGGTGAGGTCATTTTCTTTCACTTTTGTTTGTTGTTTAAAATATGGCAGGAAAAAGTGTTGATGATAGCCTTTCCCAAAGGGGAAACAACAAATTGTTAGTGGATGTTATAACTGCTCAAATGCAAAGAATGTAGAAGGAGAATACTAAAGATTTACATGTCAGAATTGAGAAGCTAGAAAATAAAGAAATGAAGGTGATGCTGGAGGTAGAAGAAGGAGAAGAAAAACTGAGGATGGTGGTAGAGGAGATATAATAGAGGGAGTGAAGTTTAAAATACCATCGTTTTAAGGAAAAAGTGATTTGAAGGCTTACCTTGAGTGGGAGATGAAAATTGAACAACTCTTTTCATGCAATAATTACACAGAAGAGAAAAAGGTAAAGGTGGTAGCCATGAAATTTATTGATTACGCACTCGGGTGGGACCAATTACAAAAAGAAAGAGTGATCTATGAGGAACCATTGGTGGATAGTTGAGTGGAGATAATGATGTTAATGCGGAAGAGATTGTTCATTCTTACTATCATAAAGACCTTTACAATAAGCTTCAAAGGCTTACACACGATAGTAAAAGTGTAGATGATTATTATAAGGATATGGAGGTGTGCTTAATTAGAAGTAATATTAGTGAAGATAGGGAATCTACTATGACACATTTCTTACAAGAGTTGAATAGTTATATAAGTGATATTGTGGAATTACAAAATTATGTGGAGTTGGAGGACTTAATGCATCAAGCTACTAAGGTAGAACAACAACTAAAGAGAAAGGGTGTCATGAGAAATAGTTCTTCTAACTTTAATGCCTCAAGTTGGAATGATAGAAATAAGAAGGACGAAAGTACTTCATCAAGGGTGTCATGAGAAATGCAAAGTAAGAATATTTTCTACACTAGTTGTCCCATCCAAGGTAAGTTATGTTCTTTAATTATATATGGAGGAAGCTGCACTAGCGTGACTAGTGCAAGAATGGTTTCAAAAATGAATTTTGTGACTAAACTCCACCCAAAATCACACAAACTTCAATGGCTTAGTGAAGAAGGTGGGGATATGGTGAGTGAGCAAGTGGAGGTCAATTTTTCTATTGGTAAGTATGAAGATGTAATATATGATGTAGAGCCAATTGAGGCTTGTCATTTATTTCTTGGAAGGCCATGGCAGTATGATAAGAAAAGCAATCATGATGGTTATAAAAATAAGTTCTCTTTTGTACATATAGAACACAAAATTACTCTTACTCCTTTGTCTCGAAGAGAAGTTGGCGAGGATGAGTCCAAAATGAGAGAGAAAATAAAACAAGAGAGAAACGAAAAAAGAAAGTGAAGAAAGATAGAAAAGAAGAAAAAAAAAGGTCAAATGAAAGAAGAAAAAGAAAAAATGAATGAAAAGAAAGAGAAAATCACAATTCGTTCATAAAAGAAAAAGAGGTTAAAAAGGCTATGCAATTAAAAAAAGTGAATACTATTGTTTTTATCAAGGAGAGAGACTTAAAGCTTGTAGGTCTAACAAATTATTTTCCTAGTAAAGTTGTTTCTTTGTTATAGGATTTTGAAGATGTAATCCCCAAAGAGGTTCCTTAGGGTCTACCACCTATAAGAGATATATAACATCAAATTGATCTCATTCCAGGCGTGTCATTGCCCAACATGTCATCATATAAGGCTAATCCCCAAGAGATCAAATAAATCCAAAGTAAATTTGAAATCATGATGCATCAAGTGTTTAATCCAAATTACTCTTCTAAACTTGATTTGAAAATTATGAGTCAAGACTTGAATGATTTTCTTGATAAATGTGTTGTTGTAATTTCTAAAGTAAATTTGGTTCATGACAAATTTTTTGAAGAATGTGTTTGGACTCTTAAGAAATATTTAATTGCTAACTTGAATACTTACTCTTGTGTTAAAAATAAAGTTAGTATTTTGATATTTTCTATGAAGAGTAAATGTTTGCATGTGAAATTAATTGATAGTTGCAATACTACACATCTCCTTACTCTTTCTGTTATTAGCAAATCTTTTAAAATTCCATATGATACTCCTAATTTGTTTGAGGGGCTTGTTTTGTTTAAAAAATAACCTTTATTTGTTTATGATGAAATGAATGTCTAAGAGGTTCAACTTGCTTTGAAGACTTTGAAAATACAAAGTAACTTCTTGTATGTGACCAATTCCAATCTGTGGAAGGTAGCATTGGTACTTAATGTCAATCTCAAGAAGTATAATTTAATCTCCATCTTGAAAACTCCTTATATTATAAATAAATATGTTGAATTATTGAATATGTTGACACATTTGGTGGTTTTTCACAATTTCTATTGGATCCTGGTGGTAGCTTTTAACATTGTTCTTCATGTATTTGACTTATGTTTTTCTTCTTGTAGATTATGATTGATCTATATCTGAGGTCAAATTTTTTCTAAGAAGGAGGAAATGAGATTCTAATGACAAGGTCTTGGAAATAAGAATGAGCTAAATCCCGAAGGTCGAATTCAATGTCCTGGAACTCAATGACATGAGCAATGTCAAAGAAGGCAAATGAGACTCTAAATAACTTGATAACCATTTTATTTGAAACAAGTCAAACTCATGAAGAATCGTAGCCCAAGATTGTAAATTGTTTACTCCAAATTAAAGAAGTTAAGGAATGAATTTTGCATCTACGTGATCAAATTTTAATATTTGTTTTAATTAAAAGTAGTAGACTGAATTGGTAAGAATATTTGAGTCTAATCGTAAAAATTTCAGTTGGGTCAAATTTAGAGAACTTGTAAGTTGATGCCGTTATAAAAGGCAAACCCCTAGCTGATGTAAAGAGAATTTTGAACATATTGTTATTTTGTGTGGCTTTGCTCTCTAGAGTTCTTGAAATATTTCACTTTGAACTTATCAATGTTGTTAATCCTTGTGACGTTCTTTTTGGCATATCAATCCCTATATTGTGATGTCATTCTATTCTTGACTCGTTTGCTAAGTTATAATTTTTAGTTGCTTTTCCATCAAACCATAATTCACAAATTTTACCAATTTACATGTTCAGTATCATGCGATCATATCTCAATTTCTACATACGATTTTTCGGTAATTAACCTAACTTGCGTTTTAGGACGTCTTCTTTTACCTTGTTTTGGAATAGCTCGTTTATGACTTTCGTAGCTTTTGTTATCATGTTCTCCTGCAAAATATGATTTTGACTCAAATCTATAAGTTTCCAACCTAAAACAATCCTAAAAATTATTCATGAAAAAGAGAAACAACAAGCGACATGGTATGCACAACAGAAAGAAAAAAAAGTTGATAGCCATGTATTTTGCATTGTATTTTTTTTATCATGACTGTATTTACTCATATGGAGTTCTCCTTTATAGGAATTCGATCTATAGGTTAAGGACCAGAAAGGGATTGAGAATGTGGTAGCATGCTATATATATGTCAAGGTTGGAAAACTTTTCCACTGCAAATAAAAAATATTTTACGTGGAAGAGTTTTTAGATGAACATCTGCTATTTGTTATTTCAAAACAGTGGTACATATGGTAGCAAAAGAAGAAATTTTTCAAAGAGAACAACTATTTTTTGTGGGATGACCCATTCATAGTCCCGATGGATTGATTAGAAGATGTGTGACACTATCACATTTCAATCTATGGAGGACATCATAGTGGTGAAACATTGTAACAAAATACATACCTATGATTCCGACGAGTTAATTTGAAGCCAATTTGAATTTACCTCTCGACAAAAATTGAATATTTATTATATTTTTGGATAGAATCACTTAAATCCATTTAACAAAGATTATAGCTTTATCTCTTAATTCTTGAACTACTATTTAAATATAATTGTGGTACCTTAATTTTGTCCGATCAATTAAAAAATTCCCAATATTTAATAAGTATAATAATATGTTTAATTTTATATATTTATAATCACATTTTATTATACTAAAAGATTTTCAAAAAAATCAAAATTAAACTCAAATCTATTCCAATAATTGAGCTCACATTTTCACTGATGTTTTAACAAAGTGTTCAATTTACATCATAAAAATAAAAAATAACAATAACTACTAACAAATAAATAAAAATAATGTGTTTTTTTGTAGAAATAGTACAAGCATTCCTCCTCCACATTTTAAACTTTCATGTTTTCCTCATTTTGAATTTTCACCAACTTTGCATTCCATCAAAAAGTAGAAGTCTCATCTTCACTAATTTTGCACACCACCAAAAAGTAGAAGTTTCGTCATATTCACTTGTCACTCCGTAATTTATGCAAAACAATAAAAAAATCGAAACTCAATTTATCTCATAGACGCAACGATTCATCCTTGTTGTCTATAATTTGGAAATCAAAAATTAAATCAAGGAGAATGATTTTTTTTTCTTAAAGATGACATCAAAGAAAGAAAACAAAAAAAAAAGGTAAAAAAAATAATAGTTGAGAAATCTAGAATGTGTAGGAGATTAGACTAAATCATACAAACACATTTCCATCTTCTAGCATTCACTAGCCTCAATCATATAAATCATTATTTTTCTACTACCATCAAAACAATAACAAAAAATATAGAGAAAAATATTTGAGTGGTGAAAAAAAAAACCATAGAAGAAGAAAAATAAGGCAGTAGTAAATAGAAAAATGTAGGGAGTTAGAGAGAGCATGAACCACACATGTCACCACCTCCATCATTCTTTACAAATCTCCTATAAAACCGTCATCAAATCGACCTCCGTTTATGTTGTTGGCCACCGCGAGCGCTACCCTCAGAGCATCCACCCGACCACCTCTGCCATCTTCGAACTGCGACGAACCACCATCGCAGACAAACTCTCATTGCATCTCTCTTAAGAATGAAATTCATTTATCTCTATGTGAATTTGTTTGCAGCCGTCCAATCCCTATGTGTCCATTTTTGGATTTCCTTTTTCATTTAGTTTTGTTGTTTAATGTCATATATTAGTTAAACATAATGAGTTGGGTGTTCAACCCAGACCACTCATTCACTTTTAATTTTTATATTAATCATTTGTCCAAAAAAAATATTTTTATTTTTAGTTTTAATTTCATTTTACTTTTTATTAAAAACATTTACAATAAATAAATATTAGATTAATTAGATCTGATATATTTTTAATCTTTGAGTTGTTAAGATACTTGGTGGCTTTAAAACTCATTTTAAAACTGAAAATAATAATAATATTTTTAAATGAATTAACTGGATGAAACTTCGTTTTACTTCTTGAGTTTTTTAGACACAAATTGTACAACTTGATAATCTTAACACCCTTTTTTAAAATAATTATTCAAATCAAACAAACTATTTCTTTTTCTTTTCTTCGTCAAAACAACTCTTTTTTTTTTTATCAACGACAAACACAATTTATTTAAAAGTAATCAACACATTCATACTTTTTTATCCAACAACTACTTAGCTTTGATTTCTACATCGCACGGGGAGATATATATGAGCAAGATCATACTCTTGTCAAACACATTAATATCTTAGGCACTTATTTATTTCAAAATCGCATTAAAAAAACAATTGATATTCATATTTAATAATAAAGAGAATAAATATATTTAAGTTAATATTAATTTTGCACAATTAATTATATGTTACCGTATTTTAACAGATGTTGTAGGGTGCTAATACATTTCCTATGCATAATCGACACACAAACTCAAAATTTGTTTTCAAACACAACTTTTTATTTTTATTTTTTAAGGATTTCTTAATGTTTTCCCTATTCTAAAATAAATTTTGGTGACAACTCTAGTAAATTCGAGAAACATTCAAAATTTTAAGTTGCGACAATAACATCACACTAAAATTATATTGGAAAAATAAAGAGATTATTTATTTGTGGATAAAACATAAATAAATCCCAAAAAAAATATTTTTTTATTTATTTCGTGGTTCTTGTTTATTCTGTAATATGGAAGATATCAATATAGAAAAATGAATTTCAATATTAGAAAGAAAAAAAATAGGGAGTTGCATAATTTAGAGTTTATACTCTCATGAAGGAGAAAAATACTAACATAGTTAATAATTAATATATATTAATATTTTCCAATTAATATATAGTTGATAATTAATAAAATTTCAACCTTTTATGTAAAATGAAAATATAAATTTGTATTCTTTCGAAATTCTCTAGTGAGCAATATGTATGTTGAAACAAAATATATTTAATTGTCTTTTAATTCAAAAAATTTGAATGATTTTTTCTAATCATGTTTAGAACATTCTAAATAGTTGCTTCACAAAAATTTAAAATATAAGATAAAGTAACAAAAATATAGATTTCAAAATCGTATTTCGAGTTTATTTTTTGTGAAGTGACTATTTATATTGTAGTTAAACATGCTTTCATTCAAAAATAGATGTTAATGCGACAACAATGACTAAAACTGTATACATGATAGTAACAATAAAGAATTTTGAAGGAATTAATTAACCGTTCTATTTTTTTTATAAAGATTAAAATTAAGCTTAATTATAGTTATGATCTCTCTATTTTAGTTTGAATTAGGAAATAGTCATTTTTGAATCTAATTTTGATCCAAAATTTGATGAATTGTCATTTTTTAACGATGTGTCAAAAAAACATGAGATGTGACACTATAAATCCCAAAATAATATATATATAATAATTTATATTATATTTCTATAAAATTTGCAGCGGATAAATAAAAATATATTTTCAAAAAAATAAAAACTTTATATTTAATTTAGGATATCATGTTTCTCAAAAATAAAAATAAAAACACTTTAAACTTATTTTATCCATTAAAATAGTACAATCTCGATAAACTTGATTTAAGTATAATTACTTGATTTAATATTAAAAACTTACTAGTACTTCTAAGTTTCATACAAAAATTCGAATCAAATTAAATAAGTAAAATACAAATTGAAACCCTTATTCCCGGTATCACCTATCAGAGCGGGGCTCCTCCCAAACTTGAACTTCAAGACTCATTAACTTGTAATAACTGCGATTTCGCAAATGCAGGGTCAAGCCAGTCAAACAAAAACAACGAAGGAGGTGAATTTTGAAATCATGTTAATAGTATAATATGAGTAAGAAGAACACGCAAACAATCATAATAGAATTGTATCATAATCACATTACGATATATCAAAATATTTAAGTAAATAGTATCATATTATAACATTGAAGTCACTCAAGTAAAATAATCATCTCATTAAAATATGCATCAAATCATCTAATTATTATTACCTTTGAAACACAACAAAACAATTACAAGGAAATGCAACGCTATGCATGAGCTTAGACTCCACTTCACAATGTGGTACCATTATAACTCTGAAGTACTTGGTTATGAGGCTTGATACTATGCCACCATCTCGGTGGACGGGCAATTCAAATTGGCCCTGTCCTCATAGATCCCCTCAACTCAACCCGAGAAACATAAACGTGATAGTCGAGGTAAACATGTGTTGTGTGGTAGATCCCGACATTTGGAGTGCTACCTCCAAGTCACCTAGGAATTCCCCACCTGAATACCTCCAAGGTCTAACAATCTTGCCTTAAGACTCGACAACAGACAGCCACGATCAGGCTCATTCAGTTGTACTTCCCCAGAATCACTAGGCTTTTTAGGTCCTACCTATATGATGACAAAAGGACCAACCACATGAAAACTCAAAACCCATCTCATCCGCAAAACCCATCAGGTCTTGGGCGCAAGCCGTCGAAGAAGATGAAGCCCAAAACCAAATTCAAAAATGGCTTGCCAGCCAACAAATGATGGACCTGATAATTTTTAGGAGATAAAAAATTCAATTGAAGAAAACCTTCAACTCTAAAAAATTGCAAAACTCCACAAGCTCCAAAAAGAGATTGAATCTCTCTCAATAGAACTGCCATCTTTCCCGAGGCAAGAAAGAGGAGAATCTTCAAAAACCCCTTCTCAAAAATTATTCCAAAACCTTCGCACGAGGGATCATCCTGTAGAATAATTTCAAAACTCCCAAAGGAGAAATTTAAAAAATTGTTTTAAATCCAAATGATTCTTAGATTATTTTGTTTAAACCAAAATCTGAGTATTTTGTCAAAACAGAATATCAAAATATTTGGACAATCGAGGATCACTTTTATAATAAAAATCCTCAATTTGTCATTTCAAAGATTTTTCCAGAAGGCTGGTTTTTCAAACCATGGAATTTATCAAAACCACAACCTTACTATACATCTATTCTTGAATTTATAGGATCAATAAAAATTCAAGACAACCTAAAAGAAGGCCCAGTGGCCTATTCAACTGCAAAAATCCACAAAATAATATCACATTCAGAATGGGGATCAAACCTTTACACACCAAAACAGTTCCCATTTGATTTTAAAACCACAATAAACCATTGTAGAACTTTCAATTACTGGGACTATCAACAGGCCTGGTACAATGTTTTCCTCATTCAAAACCAGAAATTTAGTCATACTTGACTATTTTTCTTTAACCTTACCATGGAACCTTCAAACATCCCTCAATGGTTTGCCCAATGGTGGAAATTTTATGGCTCCATTCCATACATCTTGAAACCGGAACTCCAAGATAGCTTTCAATTATACAAAACTCATTACAAACCAACAGACAGAGAACAC
Source organism: Cicer bijugum (assembly GCA_037974875.1). NCBI lineage: Eukaryota > Viridiplantae > Streptophyta > Magnoliopsida > Fabales > Fabaceae > Cicer > Cicer bijugum. The sequence continues at coordinate 1,680,152 of JBBPBT010001185.1, forward strand.
ATTTTTCCACCACAAATGCTATTCTCTACCAAATACTTTTTACCATGGATATTAGCCTAATATTTTGAAATTGACCAAAAAGAGGCCCAAACAATCCTCGCCAGAAGATTCAAAATCAAACGGTGGACAAAATTCTCTACTCCACCAAGTTTCAAAAAAAACAAGTTGTGTTGACATGGCTCCAAAGACAAGGAATGGAGAAACCAAACCCAATGGCAACTCAATTCTTGGCCCAAAAATCATTTTCCCAAACACAATTAGCCGCAACAAAATCCGAAAAGAAATATTTTGACATCATGGCTCAGCTACTCAAAAGCAAGGCCCAATCCTCAAAACCTTCCTCAAGCATCGCTTCAAAAGACTCCATTACTTTGGGAAATGACAATGAAGATGAATGTTTCGGCATCTTGTCGCCCACCAACTAAGATGAACACAATGGCCCATATCAAAAATATAATTTTAAAATTCTCCAAAAAAGAAATAGTCCACATTAAAACTTATAGACCTGTATGTAATCAGTCCTGTGATTTACAACCAGGACGTTTGTTGTAGTAGACTTGGTGAGGGGATAAGTTATATAAAATTTGTTATAAATATTTAAAAATTTGTAAGTTTAATTTGAAGAATAATAGTTTATGGGTTGTAAGTCTTGTGTTTGAGTTGACATACAGACGTTTTAGGGCAATGAATCCTTTGAAAGTTTCTTCAAATTAAAAAGAGTTTTTTTTGAAATATGGATAACTTATTTTGTAGAATTTCTTCTTTTTCCACTCCTACCCAAAACTTCTCAGGAAAAAAGGAACCTATCAATAGTGAAGAAATTACTATTGAAGACTTTCAAAAATCTATAAACAATTGGCAAATCCCAAAAATCAAAAACTATCAGGTCTATGAATCTAGTCTTTTCAAAAACCTATTAAAAACTAATTACATAATCAAAACAGAAGAACGAGATGTTGCTTTTTCTAACCTCTTTGAAACAATAGATTTTCTTTCTCCAAAAACGCTCCAAAAACACACTAACAAGAATTATAGTTTCATACATTTAGGTCTTGTTCAAGTCGGTATCAAACCTTTAACAAGAGAAGGATTAAACCGTTCAATCCTGTGTGTCCTACGAGATGCAAGGTTCTTGAACTTTCAAGATTCAATAATAAGTACAATTGAATCTAGTTTATGTCAAGGACCAATTTGGTTTGAAAGTTATCCAAATTTTTCATTATCTTTAAAAGACGCAGACATCTTAAAATCCCTTATGTTACAAATCAAAACTCATAATTACAAAATGATACCAGGATCTATTCCTGTAGCTATTATTTACAGAGTTCATTACAAAGCAATATTTTCAGCCTTTACGACAACAAAAAATATTGAAAACAAAAAAGGTGAAACCCTATTTTTACAAACTGATTTAACAAAGGCAAACATTGTTATTCCAAAAACCATCCTTTGGAAAGATATTAATCTTCCTGAAGAATGTATTCTAGGAGTTGTTAGACCACAATCTCTTGAACATCTAGGAGTTGTTAGACCACAATCTCTTGAACAGTCAAAACTAAACAGCAATCTAAAGGAAGTCATACAATACAATGACGGTAGGGTAAAACTAAGTTTTTCAAGAACTTCTAGTGTTAGATATTCTGATGTTGGTTCCTCCAGACCTCCTCCAGTCATACAATTGCCTCAAAAGATAGAAAACTTTACAAAACCACCTTTTTCATGTTCTAGCATACCAAGTGCTTCTAATGAGGAACAACAAAATATTTCTCCACCAACTTCGCCATCTTTTTTTGCTATAACTGAAAATGTTGTTAATGAACTTAATGTCATAGAAGAAGAATTTGAAGTTGATAAAACTATCCTCCATAACGATTTTTATGCTTCCAAAAATACAGAAAAAAGAACATGGTTCTTTAAAAACTTTCTAAAACAAAGACAAGATATTCATAATGAATTTTACGAGTTCATTCTACAAAACAAAACTCATATTTTATTTTTTGAATGGTTTGAAATTTATGCAACACAAAACCAAATTTCTTACCCTTTCAAACTAAACAAAAATTTATGTTAATCCCATAACAACCAGAAATAAAACTGCAGAATGGGATTTGCAACTGGACTAAAAATACAGTCTGAACACACACCTTTAAGACAAATCATAATAACACACCTAGAAAAACCAGTAGAAGCTTCCCCTTTCAAAATCCCAAGTGATAGTTCGGAGAAAGATATTCAAAATATCCTTCAACAAAATAATTTTACAAATGTCCATCTTAGTACAATTGCAAAACAATTAACTAAGATAGAGGAACATCAACAAAATTCCACCGTCTCTCCGATTGAGACAACTGATTCAAAACTAAAAAACCCAGTTTTTAACCCATTTCAAATCTCCAAAACAAGCCAAAAACTATTTAGACAAGGTAAATCAGAATTTACTCAAGCCTTACATGACCAACTTAGTAGGATAGAACATTGTTCTACCTCTACACCTTTAGTAGCTAAGGATACCTTTGAAAAAATAGTAACGACTTCAGACCATGTTTCTGAAGCCGGACAAGAACAACAAAATATATGCAAGCTCCAATGGCAGAAGGGTCAACCTTTGGCCATGGTTACAACACCTGACCTAGGAATATTAAATGCCAGTATTGTTTATGAATGTAACATAGATGGTATGTCTGAATACAACCTCTTAAGTCTACTTCAACAAATGACAATGGCATCAAATGCCTACAAAACCCAAGCCAATAATACACCTAACAAAGCCATAGTTGAACTCCTAATAGCAGGATTCTCATGCCAGCTCAAAGGATGGTGGGACTACCATCTTACACCACCTCAACACTTAGAAATATTAAATGCAATCCAAACCACAGAGGAAGGAATTCCCATCCTCAACGAAATAGGAAACCCAATACCTGATGCAGTTGCAACATTGATTCACACAATCAGCCTACACTTCATAGGTGACCCATCTCACTTAAAGGATAAGAATGTTGAACTCCTTTCAAACCTTAGATGTAATAAAAAACTATTTGAATTTCAATATTACAAAAAATACTTTCCTAACTAGGGTTATGCTTAGGGAAGACTCAAACCAACCTTTTTGGAAGGAAAAATTCCTTGCAGGACTCTTAACCCTTTTAGAAGAAAAGGTTAGAAACAAAATTAAAGAAGTCTATGGAACAAACGAAATCCCTTATAATCATCTGACTTACGGGGAATTGGTAAGCTTCACACAAAGGAAGGTTTGAAAATCTGCCAAGATTTAAAACTCCAAAAACATCTAAAATGTGAAATGAAAAGAACTAGCTGAACAAGAACTATGACCTTTTTGCAAACAATTTGAAATACCCACGACAAATGTTTCACAAGACTGTGGAGGATTGTGCTCAAAAACCTTTAAAAAAACCTCTCAAAAAGTCTTTCTCTAGACCAGGAAAACATGATTTCTATAAAAAAAATCTAAATCCCAAAATACTTAAAATCAAAGAAAACCTAATTTTTATAAGAAAAAGCCCTTGCAAAAGAAGTTCAAACCTCAAACTTCAAAACAAATAAGTAGTTATAAGTGTGGCCAAACAGGACACGTCTCAAGATATTGCAACAGAAATAAAAAAAAAAACTCCATGAATTAAAAATTGATGAACAAATAATTCAAAGAAAAGGCAATACTTTTAGAAGCCTCTGAAGAAGAAACATTCACAGATTCTGAAATAGGTTCATCAGAAAATGATAAACCTTTATAGTTTGATAAGCTAGGAACCTCCAACTCTCTTAGCGACTCAAAAGCTAGTACAAAATCAATTAATATTTTAACAAAGGATCAAGAACTAATCAAGAACTAATTCTTGATATTATAAAGCAGGTCGAAGATACAAAACTTCAAAAGGAAATAACAGGAAAGTTGTTAAGTACTTTTGAATCAAAACAAGGTCAACCTTCCACAACCTCATCAAAATTGCTTCCAAAGACCACTTATGACTTAACAAATATCTTAGGAAAAAGAACAAAGTCACAAACCCCTGTCACAATTCAATCTCTGCAAGAAGAGATTAAAATTGTGAAACACGAGTTAAAAACTCTTAAACAAAAACAAGAAATTGATTCAAACATTCGTCAAAAATTTCATTCCCAAGTACAAAATCAAACATCTTCTGACCAAGAACAGGAAGGAGAAGAAGGGCAAAATGAAGAATATTGAAACAAAATTGAAAATTTAGAAGAAATCCCTGAAGATTTCTTGTTTGTTTTAAGAACAATAACAACAAGAAAATATTTAATCAAAATTAATTTAGTTTTTTTCTGAAGATTTCAAATTTGAAACAATTGCACTTTTTGATACTGGAGCGAACTTAAATTGCTTGAAAAGTAGCATTGTACCAAACAAATTTCTACAAAAATATAATGAAAAACTTGTTGCAGCAAACAACTCCAACATGATTATAAAAAGTAAAACTGAAGCTTCCATTAAAAATGATAACGTTTCAATCAAAACTCCTTTTATTTTATCAGAAAATATTACTCATACTATCATTTTAGGGACTCATTTCATTAACATGATAACTCCCTACTCAGTCAATTATGATGGTATTTCTTGCAAAATAAAAGAAGCCAAAATTGTTTTCCCTTTTATTGAAAAACCCAAAACAAAGAATTTAAATCTTTTAAAAGCTTATTTTGTTTACAAAACTGAATTAAATTGTTTGATTCAAGGAAAAGAAAAACATCTATATTTTCTGAAACAAGATGTTTCTTTTCTCAGAACTGAACAACAATTACAAAATAGTTTCATAAAACAAAAAATTTCAGAACTTCAAAAAAGAATTGAAAATGAAATTTATTCAAAATTACCAAATGCTTTTTGGAATAGAAAACAGCATATGGTAGACCTACCATACGAAAATGACTTTTCCGACAAACAAATCCCAACAAAAGCTAGACATATCCAAATGAATTATGAACTAGAAACACATTGCAAATTTGAAATCCAATTCCTAGAACAAAATGGTCTAATAACAAAATCTAGGTCCCCTTGGAGTTGTGCAGCCTTCTATGTGAATAAAAATTCTAAAATAGAATGAGGTACACCTAGGTTAGTCATAAACTACAAAACTTTAAACAAAGCTTTAAAATGGATTCGTTACCCGATTCCAAATAAAAAAGATCTTTTACAAAAATTACATTCTTCTGTATTTTCAAAATTCGACATGAAATCAGGATTTTGGCAAATACAAATTGATCCAAAAGATCGGTATAAAACAACCTTTATGGTCCCTTTTGGTCAATATGAGTTGACGGTAATACCTTTTGGATTAAAAAATGCTACTTCAGAATTCCAAAGAATTATGAATGAAATTTTTAATCTATTATCAAAATTCTGTATTGTTTATATTGATGATGTTTTAATATTCTAGAAACCATTGAACAACATTTCAAACATGTTAGAACATTCTTAATGATCACTAAGAAAAATGGAATGGTTGTTTCAAAATCCAAAGTTTCTCTTTTTCAAACAAAAATTTGTTTTCTAGGACATTATATCTCTCGGGGCACTATTACCCCTATTGAAATATCCCTATCTTTCGCAGATAAATTTTCTAACAAAATTCTTGACAAAACACAATTACAAAGATTTTTAGGATCTTTGAACTATGTATTAGATTTTTGTCCTAACGTTAATAGGATAGCAAAACCTTTTCATGATAGATTAAAGAAAAAACATGTGGCATGGACTGAAGAACACGCAAAAATAGTTCAAATAAACAAAAAAACAAGTTAAAGAAATACCTTGCTTGCATCTAGCTGACCCATTAACCCAAAAAATTGTTGTAACTGATTCTTCAGATATTGGGTATGGGAATATTCTTATACAAAAAACAAATAATAAAGAATGCATTGTACAATTTACATCAGCACACTGGAATGATTGCCAAAAGAATTACTCTACAATCAAAAAATAAATTCTTTCAATTGTCATGTGCGTTATAAAATTTCAAAGTGAGATCAAAACTCAATTCGGATTTTCTAACAAGAGAATTTCTTCAAAACAGGACTTGAGTGATGCCCAGAAAATAAAAAAGAATCGAGGTCCAAAAGGACCAACCACTAGACAACTCAAAACTTATTTCATCAGCAAAAGCCATAAGGTATTGGGTGCAAGCCGTCGAAGAAAATGAAGAACAAAAATTCAATTGAAGAAGACCTTTATCTTCAAAAAATTGCAAAAATCCACATACTCCAAAAAGAGATTGAATATCTCTCACTTGAATCTCACTTTGAAATTTTGTAACGCGCATGACAATTAAAAGAATTTCGTTTTTGATTGTAGAGTAATGCTTTTGGCAATCATTCCTGTTACAACAATTTTTTGGGCTAATGGGTCAGCTAGATGCAAGCAAGGTATTTCTTTAACTTGTTTTTTTGATTAGTTGAACTATTTTTGTGTGTTCTTTAGTTCATGCGACATGTTTTTTCTTTAATCTATCATGAAGATGTTTTGCTATCCTATTAACGTTAGGACAAAAATCTAATACATAGTTCAAAGATCCTAAAAATCTTTGTAATTGTGTTTTGTCTAGAATTTTCTCAGGAAATTTATCTGTGAAATATAGGGATCTTTCAATGGGGAAATAGTGCCCCGAGAGATATAATGTCCTAGAAAACAAATTTTTGTTTGAAAAAGAGAAACTTTGGATTTTGAAACAACCATTCCATTTTTCTTAGTGATCATTAAGAATGTTCTAAGATGTTTGAAATGTTGTTCAATGGTTTCTGAGAATATTAAAACATCATCAATATAAACAATGCAGAATTTTGAGAATGGATTAAAAATTTCATTCATAATTCTTTGGAATTCTAAAGGAGCATTTTTTAATCCAAAAGGCATTACCATCTACTCATATTGACCAAAAGGGACCGTAAAGATTGTTTTATACCGATCTTTTGGATCAATTTGTATTTGCCAAAATCTTGATTTCATGCCGAATTTTGAAAATATAGATGGAGAATGTAATTTTTGTAAAAGATCATTTTTATTTGGAATCGGGTAACGAATCCATTTTAAAGCTTTGTTTAAAGTTTTGTAGTTTATGACTAACCTAGGTGTACCTCATTCTATTTTAGAATTTTTATTCACATAGAAGCCTGCACAACTCTAGGGGGATTTCTGCTTTGCAATGTGTTTCTAGTTCATAATTCATTTGGATAGGTCTAGGGGATTTGTTTCTCGGAAAGGTCGTTTTCGTATGGTAGGTCTACCATATGTTGTTTTCTATCCCAAAAAGCATTTGGTAATTCTGAACAAATTTCATTTTCAATTCTTTTTTGAAGTTTTGAAATTTTTTGTTTTATGAAACTATTTTCTAATTGTTGTTCAGTTATGAGAAAAGAAACATCTTATTTCAGAAAATATAGATGTTTTTATTTTCCTTGAATGAAACAATTTAATTTAGTTTTGTAAACAGAACAAGCTTTTAAAAGATTTAAATTCTTTGTTCTGGGTTTTTCAATAAAAGGGAAAACAATTTTGGCTTCTTTTTTTTTTGCAGGAAATACTATCATAATTGACTGAGTAGGGAGTTATCATGTTAATAAAAGGAGTCCCTAAAATGACAGTATGAGTAATATTTTCTAAAAAAACAAAAGGAGTTTTGATTGAAACGTTACCATTTTTAATAGAAGCTTCAGTTTTATTTTTTATAATCATGTTGGAGTTGTTTGCTGCAACAAGTTTTTCATTTGATTTTTGCAGAAATCTGTTAGGTACAATGCTACATTTTTAAGCAATTTAAGTCTGCTCCAGTATCAAATAGTGCAATTGTTTCAAATTTGAAATCTTCAGAAAAAACTATATTAAATTTTGATTAAATATTTTCTTGTTGTTATACTGTTCTCAAAACAAACAAGAAATCTTATGGGATTTCTTCTAATTTTTCAATTTTATTTGAATAATCTTCATTTTCTCCTTCCTGTTCTTGGTCAGAAGAGATTTGATTTTGTACTAGGAAAGAAGATTTTGAAGAATGTTTGAATCAATTTCCTATTTTTGTTTAAGAGTTTTTAACTCGCGTTTTACAATTTTAAGTCATAAGTGGTTTTAGGAAGCAATTTATATGAGGATGTGGAAGGCTGACTTTGTTTTGATTCAAAAGTATTTAACAGCTATCCTATTATTTATTTTTGAAGCTTTGTATCTTCAAAATGTTATAATATCAAGAATTAGTTATTGATATTTTGTTAAAATATTAATTGATTTTGAACTAGGTTTTGAGTCGCTAAGAGAGTTGGAGGTTCCCAACTCATCAAACTGCATAGGTTTATCATATTCTGGTGAACCTTTTTCAGAATCTGTGAGCGTTTCTTCTTCAGATGTTTCTTAGTACTGCCTCTATTTTTGAATTTTCATCAATTTTTAATTCATCGAGTTTTTAATTCCTTTTGCAATATCTTGAGACGTGCCCTATTTGGCCACACTTGTATTATTTGTTTCGAACTTCTTTTGCAAGGGTTTTTTCTTATAAAAATTAGGTTTTCTTTGATGGTATGAATTTTGAGGTTTAGATTTTTTATAGAATTCATGTTTACCTAGTTTAGAGAAAAATCTTCTGTGAGGTTTTCTATATGGTTTTGAACAAGATCCTCCACAGTCTTTTGAAACATTTTTCGTGGGTATTTCAAATTGTTTGCAAAAAGATCCTAGTTCTTGTTCAGCTAGTTCTTTTCATTTCCCATTTTAGATGTTTTAGGAGTTTTAAATCATGGCAGCTTTTCAAACCTTCTTTTTGTGTGAAGCTTACCAATTCCCCATAAGTTAAATGATTATATGGGATTTGGTTTGTCCCATAGACTTCCTTAATTTTGTTTCTAACCTTTTCTCCTAAATGGGTTGGGAGTCCTGCAAGGAATTTTTTCTTCCAGAAAGGTTGGTTTGAGTCTTCCCTAAGCATAACCCTAGTTAGGAAAGTATATTTTTAATATTGAAATTCAGATAGTTTTTTACATCTGAGGGTTAAAAAGAGTTCAACATTCTTATCTTTTAAGTGAGATGGATCACCTATGAAGTGCAGGTTGATTGTGTGAACTAATATTGCAACTGCATCAGATATCAGGTTCCCTATCTCGTCGAGGATGGGAATTCCTTCCTCTGTGGTTTGGATTGCATTCAATATTTCTATGTGTTGAGGGGTGTAAGATGGTAATCCCACCATCCTTTGAGCTGGCCTGAGAATCTTACTATTAGGAGTTCAGCTATGGCTTTGTCACGCGTATTGGCTTGAGTTTTGTAGGCATTTGATGCCATTTTTATTTGTTGAAAGAGACATAGGATGTTGTATTCGGACATATCGTCTATGTTCCATTCATAAACAGTAGTGGCATTGAATTTAGATTGAGAAAGGACATTTGGTTTGTTCTCAATACCTAGGTCTGGTGTTGTAACCAAGGTCAAAGGTTGACCCTTTTGCCATTGGAGTTTGCACTTTGTTGTTCCTGTTCGGCTTCAGAGACTTGGTCTAAAGTCGTAACTATTTTTTCGAAGGTATCCTTAGCTACAAAATGTGTAGAGGTAGAAGAATGTTCTATCCTACTGAGTTGGTCATGTGAGGCTTGGGTAAATTCTAATTTTCCTTCTCTAAATAGTTTTTGGCTTGTTTTTTATATTTGAAATGGTTTAAAAACTAGGGTTTTTAATTTTGAATTTGTTGTCTCAGTTGGGGAAACAACGGTAATCGTTTGGTGTTCTTTTTTCTTAGTTAATTGTTTAACATTTGTGCTAAGATAGGTATTTATAAAATTATTTTTTTGAAGGATATGTCTAATATCTTTTTCTGAACTTTCACTTGGGATTTTGAAAGGTACTGCTTCTATTGGCTTTTCTAGGTGTGTTATTATGATTTGTCTTAATGGTGGATGTTCATATTGTATTTTCGTACCATTTGTCATTTCTCATTCTATAGTTTTATTTCTAGTTGTTATGGGATTTACAAAATTTTGATTTTGTTTGAATAGGTAAAAAAAATTGTGTTTTATTTTGTAAAATGTGTGTTTTAAAAAATATGATTTTGTTTGTGTTTTATTTTGTAAAATATGTGTTTTAAAAAATATGATTTTGTAAAATATTTGTAAAATGAACTCATAAAATTCATTCTGAATTTCTTGTCTTCGTTTTAGAAAGTTTTTGAAGAACCATGTTCTTTTTTCTCTATTTTTGGAAGCATAGAAATCATTATGGAGAATTATTTTATCAACTTCAAATTATTTTTCTATGACATTTAATTCATTAATAACATTTTTAATTATTGAAGAAAAAGATGGCGAAGTTGGTGGAGAAATGTTTTGTTAGTCATCATTAGTATTCTGAGGTGCATTATAAATTTGATGAGGTACATTTGTGGAGAGTCAACATTTTGAAAAGAAGCACTTGGTATGTTAGAACACGAAAAATGTGGTTTTGTAAAATTTTCTATTTTATGAGGTAATTGTATAATTGAGGGGGGTATGGAAGAAACAGCATCAGAATACCTGGCACTGGAAGTTCTTGAAAAACTTAGTTTTACCCTTCCGTTATTGTATTGGATGACTTCCTTCAATTTGTTGTTTGGTTTTGACTGTTCAGAAGACTGTGGTCTAATAGCTCCTTCCAGAATCCACTCTTCAGGAAGATCTATATCTTTCCAAATGATGGTTTTTGGAGTAACAATGTTTGCCTTTGTTAAATTAGTTTATAAAATAGGGTTTCACCTATTTTACTTTCAATATTTTTATCGCCATAAAGGCTGAAAACAATTGTTTTGTAATGAACTATGTAAATAATTGTTATAGGAATAGATCATGTTAACATTTTGTAATTATGAGTTTTGATTTATAACATGAGAGATTTTAAGATGTTTTGGTCTTTTAAAGATAATGAAAAATTTGGATAACATTCAAACCTAATTGGTCTTTAACATAAACTAGATTCAATTGTACTTATTATTGAATTTTGAAAGTTCAAGAACCTTACATCTCGTAAGACACATAGGATTGAGGTGTTTAATCTTTCCCTAGTTAAAAGTTTGATTCCGACTTGTACAAGACCTATATGTATGAAATTATAGTTCCTGTTACGATGTTTTTGTAGTGTTTTTAGAGAAAGAAGATTTATCGTTTCAAAGGGATTAGATAGAGGAACATCTCTTTCTTCTGTTTTGATTATATAATCGGTTTTGAGTAGGTTTTTAAAAAGATTAGATTCATAAACCTGATCTTTTTTAATTTTGATGATTTGCCAATTGTTTATTGATTTTTGAAAATCTTCAATAGTAATTTCTTCATTATTGATAGGTTGCTTTTATCATGAGAAGTTTTGGGTAGAAGGAGTGGAAAAAGAAGAAGTTCTACAAAATAAGTTATTCATATTTAAAATTTTCCTTTTTAATTTGAAAAAACTTTCAAATGATTCACAGCTCTAAAACGCCTGTTCGTCGGCTTAAACACGAGACTTACTACCCAGAAACTATTATTTTTCAAATTAAACTTACAAATTTTAAATATTAATAAATTATTTTAAATAAATTTTTCTCCAATAACATAGTACTACTAATTGATCAAATCCCCTATGTATGTGTCTAATAAATAGTACTACTAATAAAAAAAATTATAAATAATAAAACAAATTTTGTAATTAAAAAAAATTAAAAAAACAATTTGAGAAGTTGGAGGAAGAGAAATGGATTTCTCACTTCTCAAAGTTGAAAATTAAAAAATATGGTATTTAGTATTTAATTATAATAAATGGTAATCTGATAATTTTTTATGGTAGAGCAAAGAAAAAACTATAAAATTCATCCTTGTTATTTTTTTTATTATAAAAGTTCAATTTTATTACTCTTATTAGTTTCAACAATAATTTTCATTAATTCTGAAATTTGTTCAATTTTAATAATTAAACATAATTTAATAGTAAAATGCAATTCTTCTTGAGTTCAATAGTATGTACTAACGTTTTAGCTCACAATTACATGTGTCACTAACTATACAAAAACAAAACGTTGAATACTCAACAAATTAGTCAAACTATAGTACTATAAACTATACTCAGACCACAAAATAATACAGTAAACCACAAAATAATATAGCAAAACTATGTGTACCACATAACTAAAAATGCATAACTACAAAATCAAAAATAGAGTTTAATATTATTGACACAAACAAAGACAGAGTTTTTGAATGCAAAGTTTAATATTGTTTATAATAAAACAAAACGAAAAAGACAATTTTTGAATAGAATACTACTAACACATGAAAAGAGAATATTGATCTCAATGTTTAAATATAGCTAAAAACAAATAAATAAACCATAAAATCACATACCTAATACAAAATTGTGTATCTTGTTTCGCACATGAAGATAGAGAGAACATGAAATCACCTCCACAATTACTCGTCATTGGAAACAGAAAATAAAAAACAATTGAATGATAAATGAATTAGAAAAATATGATGAGAAATATAAGGAAGATGAGAAGAAATAAGATGAGTCGTGAAGAGGAGAAGAACTAGATGGAATGAAATTAGTTAGGGTTCAATCCGCATGCATTTGACTTCTCAAGGGTTTATTTATGAAATTCTTTTTGAGCTCTCACATGATTAGAAATTAGAATAACAATATCTTTATGTTTTTTATAAGTAAATGATGTAATAAAATAAGAAACGTAATTTATAAATTTAAAATAATAATAAAATTTAATTAATCGATATAGAATTTTCACATAATCTATTTTTTTTACACATCACTAAAAAGATGACATTTTATTGTGTTTAGGTTGTAGGGCAAATAAAATAAAAAACTATTTTCATATATTAAATTATAATTAAACCTTAAAATTTAATAAAAATTAAAAACATTTATAACATAACAAAAAAAATATTTTTTTTGAATATACGAAAATATTAAAGTAGAGAAAGATTATAAGACCAAAACAAAAAAGTAGAGCAAGATTTAATGGTAACAATACCTTTGGCCAATTACCTATAAATTATAGGCTATAATCATCTTATTATGGATGTTGGAACCAAACTCACTCTTCTTCAGTTGAATTGAACGTACAATCATTTTGGGTAGAATCGTTAAACTTGAACTGAATCTGATTAGATTGGAATCCTTGCTCATTTTAAAGCTGAATGGAGACGACCGTTATCCCCTCAACGGTCGAACTTTTTCCATGCTATTAATGATTGATGGTTCTTTTTACTTCAATCTTTTTTAACGTTAGTGTATTATAGCCGTTGGAGATGAATAAACCACAGGCGTGGGAAAATCGATAAATGTTATAATATTGATCAGAAGTAGTTTTTTGATTTACCTATTTGGTTCTTACATGAAAGATATCTTAATTAAAAAAATTAAACAATTTATTATTAACTAAAGTTCATTAGTTATTTTTCTAAATCTAACTGTTAAAGAGTAGATATCTTAGTTACTATTTCTTCTAAAATAAAACATATATTTATTTATTTTTATTTGACTCGTAATAATTAACATGAGTGAAGTTTTTTTTTT